>WOVY01002642.1:0-23582 GCA_013436015.1 Rhipicephalus annulatus | reverse complement strand
GCTTTCCGACGCTCAGGGAGCTCAGAATCTCCAAGATCGATACGTGCCTCACGTTGTCAAATGCTTTTGCCACATCTAACCCCACGATAACTTTTGTGTCTCGCGTTGGCTTGTCTATAATTTGGTCCTTGAGCTATAGCATCACGTCGCACGCTGATAGTCGGGTCGAAAACCGATCATGTTGTCCGGATACATACCATTGTCTTCCATGTACCCATTGAGCCGCGTCTGAACGACATGCTCCATGAGCTTACCTACGCAAACGTTAACGATATCGGCCTAAGATTCTCGAAACGGAGTTTTGTTTACCCGGGTTTAGAATAAAAATTACATTTGCATTTTCCACTTCTGCGGTATCGTCCCCTTTTCCCAACACTCCTGCATGTACGTTGCTAGGTTAGCGATGGACCTATCGTCTAAATTACGGAGCATTTTGTTAGTCACTCTGTCCGGCCCCGCCGGTGATCTAGTCCTTATCCGATTAATCTCCGCTCGCACCTCAGCCAGGGAGATAGGGGCGTCTAAGGCTGTGTTTTCCCGTCCTCCAAGATCCCGGAGAAGTTCGGATCCGGCGGGATTAATGTATCTGCTCCGAACTTCTTCTAAGAGTTCCTTCCTAGTGCCTTTAAATTGGTGCGTCATCCGTTCCAATTGCTGTTTAGACGCTGTCTTCGTGCTCTCCGGATCTAAAAGGGGACGAAGAAGTCGCCAGGTCCCGGACGTACTTTTATTCCTATCCATCTCCTGACAGACGTTCCCCACCTTTGCTTTGTAAGCGTGATGGCGTGCTCTTCAATTTGCCTGTTTAAAGCCGCTATTTGTTTCCTGATACTCGGATCCCATCTCCTCTGTTGGATTCGGTTTTCCAAAGCTTTCTTTTTCTTCCAAAGATTTACTAATCTCGTGTCTACCACTACCGTAGCGGGGAGAAGCCAGAATAAAGTGTGGAGCTTGCCAGCCTTCCTTGTTTGACGTCGGTCTGTCTTTCTTTTGTGGTCTCTTCTTCTCTATCTAGTTCTCTTTTCCTACTTCGAATGTCTGTGCTTATTTTTATGTTATTTTGTTATTTTTTTTGCTCTTCCACTTCCTTGTTTTGCGTAATCTAGGAATTTCCGTACGTGGCTATTGTGCTGTCCTGATTAACCCCCCCCGCGTAGCAGTAATGTTCGCCCTTAATATCATCAGGAAGGCGCTCGAAGAACAAGAGAAGAAGACTTTTCTTTGGCGCGAGTGCTCGCTGAATATGGTTGTAGAGCTGGTTATGCTATAAGTGATTTTGCCGGCTTTACGTCAAGCGACGATGACAGCCAAAAATCACAGGAACGAATGAAAGCATAGGAATGCCCTGTCTCTCTAAGTGCACCGCACTTTTGAAAATGCTCCAACACGTTTTCTGAAGCTCAGCCCGTTTTACGCTGCGCCACTTCAAATTGTTCCTTTTTATTTCAAGAAATAGATCTATGCCGAAAATCTTCAGACCGTTTTAGAGCCAAATAAGATTTTGATGCTGTGGAACGAAAACACGATAGGAAAGAGACAAGAACAGAAGTGACATAGATTGGACAGGATCTTGTAGGTTGTGTTTTGGGCCTGGTGGTTGATGCAGCGCCGTTTAAATGGACCTGGCTGAGTTTGGCTCATACATATGCCGAATAAGACTTATGCTTCATTTGAATGCCTTTAGAATAAGAAAGCACTCCATTGGATTAAAATTATTAAAAAAATTGAAAGTTCCATTTGCGCGCTTCAAGCTCTCGTGTAATTTAGCCTAGTTTTACTTTCTGGATTTGGTACTTTAAAGAGATCGGAACTTTATATACGTCGTTCCACTTACGCGCGCTCGTTCATTTCGCATTCTTCCGCCCTTCTGCGTCCTTGTCTAGTTTACGAACAGACAGTTCTCTTTTTTTTCAAGCTATCCGCCTTCATCTCATAGTAGCCAATATTTTCATTCATCTTTACCAAACGCACACCCATCTCAGAAGCCGGTTGCGGCACCTTGGAGACGCCGGTGCTGCCGAGCCAATAGGAACAGCGAAAATCTCTCACGATGTATTCATCCGCGCCGTGTCGTGCGCTTGGAATCCTGATAGCGTCAACGCTCATGAGTTGGACGAGTAACGAGCACGTGGCACTCCCCAACGTTCTTATGGTGTATTCGGTTGGCCATTCTGGTCCTCTGGTTCAGAGTCGCCAGATCCAGGGACAGCTCGAAATCGGAGCGTGAGAGGCAGCGTACCAACCGAATACATCGGCGATATCAGAGCGCCCAGAGCAGCATGCCTGAGGCGCCACCGTGTTGCCAGCGCGGGAAGCTGCCGGGTAAACAGTGCGGCGCCTGCACAGCGTCAACAAATGGTGCCAATCAGTTCAGTGGGTATTTCTGATGTCTGACATTATATTTCTCTCTCTCTCTGATATGTATATGTGTAGCGAAATCCTTCTGAGCTCAGCACATAAATCTGGTGGTCGTCCTCGACCGAACTGGTATCTTCATGGCAAAATCACGAGGCTGTCTGCGAGCTGCTGTAGCGACAGCATTGAAGTTTCCTCTACCATCGCTAGCCACCTCGTTATTGACATGGTGCATATAAGGCTTCATAGATGTCAATTCGTCAATTCGCCCCACATAATCCAAAACACACTAACAATGCACGTGCCCCAACTATTACGTACCCGGCGATGCCCCCTTCCGAAATGCACGCTCGCACTCCTCCCCTGCTTCACCTGCCGGCAGCCACGTCATTGGCCAGCTTGTATCACGTGATCCGTCTTACCGGTCAGAACTTGCCACGCTCTCGCTTCGAAGTCAGAGCGGTCGAGAGCGCTCTGAGTCAGAGATTGACGTTCTGAAAGAATCAACTGAATATAGTCGGAGTGCTCAAATTCCACCTTAGCATTCGGTAGCAACGGTATAGTGCCAGAAAAAACAGAGCATCATAGCAGTTCCCACGGAAGCTAATTTTCTGCCTGAAAATTAAGAAGTCTTTGTCATGTGCTGTGTGGTCCGTAAGTTCTATTGT
Source organism: Rhipicephalus annulatus (assembly GCA_013436015.1). NCBI lineage: Eukaryota > Metazoa > Arthropoda > Arachnida > Ixodida > Ixodidae > Rhipicephalus > Rhipicephalus annulatus. Next base: position 20,559 of record WOVY01002642.1, on the reverse strand, counting down.
GATGGTTTGGTTTGCATTATGTTCGCGTTCTATCACGTCGGCAACTCAATCACTCGTACCTGCTCTCCGCTGTTTCGAAGATTCATTCACAAATTTTCCAAGACGAAGCCTTGCAGGCTTGGCGGAAGACACAGCTAGTATGAATATGATAAGGGCGGAACATACCTAGTACATATTTTCCTCAGAGTGTGATGACGTAAAGCGATAGCCGATTCCAGCATTTATCTCTGCCGTCAGAACAGCAGGCAAGCAGCAACAGCAATTTGAGATCAAAGTTGGTGGTCGCACTGCATGCAGTGCTGCCATGTTACTTTGGAACCACGCTTACCGGTGATTTTTGTTAGAATAATTAAAAAGATACGGTGTACATGCGAATCGTAATTGGTGTATTACGTATCTGGCACAAAACGTGCGAAACAACCATCATTGTGCCAACCTTACTAATTATAATGCATTCATCAATAGAACTATGTTTTGCTGCGCAAAATGTGGCTTGATTTCATCTTGTAGCTTCCAGCCCACTGCATCTAGGCAGTGAGACGGAGTACAAAAATACAAGGAACGTTTACAACTAAGCTTTTACTTTTAGACGCTCTTTCCCATAGCTTCGTACGGTTGAATGTGTATTAACAGTAAAACAGATAGCTGGGCGAGCTGGTATGTATGCATGATATAACTTTAGTCCACACAAAAAACACAAGAAAAAGACAGTAGAGTGCTCGTCTGTCTCTTTCTTGTCCTGTTTTTTTGTGCGCAAAATAAAGTTATATTATGTGTCTAATAACAATTTTTCACTCTTTCGTAGAAGAGTATACAATATTCTATATTGTTACTATTTTCATAGAAAGCCTCACATATTTTCGAGTCAGCTGACCGTACATTGAAGGGCTACAGAGGAGTGGCTTGTTGAGCGAGTTGGTTCAGCGTCATAGTATAATTTAGTGCAAAGAACAGGAACGAAAAGTAATCACCTGAACACAGCGCGAGCTATCAACTGAGATTTATTGATGAACATTGAGATATTATGTCGCAAATACTCACATGGGGAGAACCGAAATGGAAACAAGAGATTTTATTTAATGGCTGGCGCTCAAGAAGTTTCTTTCAAAGGGATGTAGCTTGATATAGGGCTTTGCTTCACATATCTCACCGGATCTGCTGATCAAATTATTCATCAGTTTATTGCCCAAATTTTACTTTTACTCTTGAAAGCACCGTGCCTAGAAATTGACAGCTAGGGTGCGCAGCCACACACACAAGTAAGTGTCTGTCTGTCTGTCTGTCTGTCTGTCTGTCTGTCTGTCTGTCTGTCTGTCTGTTCGTATCCTCCTATTACACTAGAGAACTCATTGAATGGACGAACGGACGGTCAGATGGACACTTCACCCCACTCATCATCATTCGCTAAGTGGATATGCTCTGAAGTTTATGTTATAACAAGTTCATCTGTCGTCTTTAATCGTCAACTTTACAAAAACCGCTAACTCCTTATTGTGATATCATTTTCAAGAACGTATACGCACAACTCCATTTAGTGAGCAATTCCTAAACTAGTGGTGTCTACATACAGACTGCATATTACATACTACGTACAAACTGAGAAGGGAACAATCCACAGCCTAAGGAGCTTCACCTCTAAAAGTAGTGAATAAACACACGTTTTGTGAAGTTGCGGCTTGCAATGAATGAATGTAAGCACAAAAGTATGCATCATATTTACAGTTGGGTTGGATTAAATTATTCGTTTATTACGAGGCTACTCTTCCCTCAGATTTCAACGTCCGTTGAATAAACGCAAATTGTGACATCGGTTGATATATATGTGGAGTTTGATGTCCCCAAGCCACTATACGATTATGAGAGACGCCGTAGGGGAGGGCTCTGGAAATTTCGACCAGCTGGGGTTCTTTAACGTGCACCCAAATCTCAGCACACGGGCCTACGTGATTTTCGCCTTCATTGAAAATGCAGCCACTGCAGCCGGAATTACATCGCGCGACCTGCGATTATTTGTTATAGACATCAACTCTTATCAAAGACTATGCCAAATTCATTGTTGGTACTCACTGCCAAACTGAAAATCAAAGGGATTGTAAAGTGTTGCACCAAAAAAAAGGAAAACTAGAACGTTCGTATCGATTATACTGCAGGAGTGAAAAAATTGTGTAGGAAATGAGGCAGGGCGCCAGAATAAATTGCGTGGAATACGAATCATGGCATAAAAATGAACGGTACAAAAGCGATAACAAAGAATACCAAGAAAATATTGTCACAGTCAAAAAGAAGCAAAAAAACAAACACGAGTTCTACAAGCAGAGCAGCGGGCTCCAAGGTACCGTAAAAAATAATGAAGTGCCCCGACCATGCTTTGAGATTGAAAAAAAAAACAGATTACAAGACATTGTTGCACTGAAAAACTGAAAAGTAGCATACGATGACTTCAAAAAACAGAAGCAAAACTAGGCAGTCTGAATTCACGAGAAGGAAAGAGCTTTCTAGTGCGGCTCTTCGTCGGCACGCCGAAGACGGTCTTGTTCGTCTCATTAGGCTGATGGCGTTTACACGATTTCGAACGGCTCCGTCTTCGCTCTCTTCGCCTGGCTGTCTCAAAACGGATGGCTTCTGTGGCGTCTGCCGTTAAATTGTCTTGATTATTTTGTGGACATTCTTTTATCTCGTCGGCACTGTCTTCGTCTGTACTACTTTTATTCTTTTTTGTGCACTTTTACGCGATGTTCAGCTTGCCATCTTCTATTTCTAACCTTCCTTTGTCATCTTAATGGTGGAAGACGTAAGCCACTTTTGAGACTGCCGCCCCTGTGCGTTCCTGAAAGATCCCAAGAGAGAGGCAGGGTGTGCGGCAAGATCTCAGCAACCCAGAAGAAGCAGAGACGTTATGACGTTAAGAGCTAAACCTAAGAGGAGCAGTATGCAGCTCTCCTGTGACAATTTCTGAAATCTCTCTCTCTCTCTCTTCATTTATGCCTCCGTTCTGATATAATTTCACTAGCCATGCTTACGAAGATTACATCAAAAGCAAGGATAATAAACTGTGGGGTAACCTGTTGCCATTGACATCACTAGGTATAAGTACACATAAATTTATTATTACTGTGTTCGGTGTCCAGTACTTGCATGTCTTAAGTGAGCATCATTACTTGCTTACATAGAGTACATGCGCCGCTTTCACTGTCATAGAACGGAAGCCGTGTTTTTTGTGTGCTCCCCTTCTTTCTATCTCCCTGTGTTTTAATCCCCCATTCCCCTTACCCTGTTGTAGGGTAGCGATCCTGACGCGCGCCTTCCTGCTTTCCCTCTTCCTTCCTTGCTTGCTCCTTTCGTGGTGCATCTTACAGCACAATCTTATGAGAATTATTTACCTCAAGGAAGTAGGTCACACAGCCTCTCTTGTATCGGCCTATGCGACTACCCGAAAGCAAAAATAATCTTGTCCTTAGTCTTATAAGTCAATTGAAATGTTCATCCCACCACCATTTTTTAAGTTTTTGCATTTAGGGACATTTTGGTTTGCCTCCTGAATCACAGACAGTGCAAGATATTTTTTCGCCTCATTTGGCTTGCATTGACTCCAAAATGGCCAAACTTTATTACTTCATTTTATTTATTTTACAATACTGTCGACGTCAAGTGAGAGTCCTTACAGAGAGGTAAAATAGGAAAATAATAAAGTAAAAAGAACATCATTTGCACATACATAAAAACAGATTAATCAACATCAAACGCTACACGCTAGACATGTACAGATAGAGTCATCCAAGGTCTGTTCAAATTTTGGCAAATCGTTTTGTTCAACAACACTCACCGGTAATTCATTCCACATTTCAATTGTGCTAGAAAAAAAAAGTATTTGAATCCCTACGCACGAGTCCTGTTTACCTGGCGGCAACAAGTATTGTCTTTGCTAATATTTTTGTTGCCTATTTAAAATTTAAAATAGTAGATGCAGACGATTTTTCTGGCTGCGCGTTTTTACAAATGGAAGCCAGAAGAATGAAGCATTTCTGTGACTTATTCTGTCCTTCGATACCGGGAGCATATAAATCGCGCCGCGTACTTTTGATTTTGTTTTATTCTTACTTTAAATAATATTGATGGAGGCTCCATACTGCTGATGCGTACTCAAAAACTGGTCTTATAAAGGTTTTGTAAGCAGCAAGTGTCACATCGGCTGTTGCACCTTCTAGTTTTTTTCGTAGGAAACACAGTCTCCCGGATGCGATTGGACAAACATTGCTAATGTTCATTACAAGATTAATTTTCTGTTATCCTTAATACTAGATGTTTAAAGTGAGTAGTATTTACTGAACACTTGTTTTCCGATGGCGTATGGAAATGAAAGATGGCTCTTCTTTGTTGTAATGTGGGTGTATGTCGATTAAGACTAATTACTTTCTATAGTTCATTTTTTACACCATTTGATCAACACCTGTATTAATATGTTAATTTTAACTTGATTATTTAACTTGATCTGTTAATTTTAACTTGATTTCGTACAGTAAAATAAAATTAACAGTCATCTGCGAACAGGTTAAGGTGCACACCTGGCTCCATAACAGCAGAAATGTAATTAATATACACCAAAAGCAAGGGCGGTCACAGGACAGATCTACGCCGGACTCGCGAGAGAACTGACAGTGAGTCATAGACATGACCAATTTATTCTTACCTGCTGCTTGAGATTAGTTAGGTATACCCTAATCCACTTTATAACATTGGCATTAAGTCCGGCTGTTTCCAGCTTGTAAATTAGCTTATTGTGTGACACCTTATCGAAGGCTTTTGCAAAATCTATGGCTATTACATCGATCTGTTCTTTCGTACCAATTGCCTTAAGCGAAATCGTGAATTGTCTGTATGAGTTGTTTAATAGTAGAGAGGCCCGTTCTGAATCAATGCGGGGGGGGGGGGGGGGCAAAGTAAAGAGTTATATTTTAGGTAACAAACGATATGCTTAGCTATCATGTGTTCTAAAAGTCTACAAGATAGAAATGTGAGAGATTTATAGGCCGGTAATTATTCACTGTCGTTCGGATTCCTCTTCTACACACGGGAATGACCTGTGCAGTGTGGTACTGAATGTGTTTTCATTGATTTTCAAATATAGGTGTTAGGTCATGCGACACCCATTAAGCATATCTTTGAAGAAACTGGGTCGGAATGTCATATGGTACGCTCGCTTTCTTCGAATCTAAATCTAGTAGCTCTTCAAATACACCCTCCTGGATGACTTCTACGTCATTCATTTCGCTACGAGCGGGGCATTCTGAACTTACGTCGACCGTCGGTATCGTTCGCGGTGAATACGGACTGAAAGAAGTGATTGAAAGGATCTGCAATACCTTTTTTGTTTATCAGTACTTCATTCTCCTTTCTTATTTCTTGTTCCTCTTCATTCCTGTCACCGAAGTATTGCCAAAACACTTTACGGTTACGTTGTAAGGAAGCGGCTAAGCATGTCGCCAAAGAACTTTTTTTAGAACTGTTCAGTGCTTGTTTTAACTGTGCTCGAAGTCAAGAAACTTCGTTAAACTTATTTTTTGTTTTCTGCAGCATTTTGATTATTCTTTTCTTGCGAATTATATCCCTGGTTATCCAGGGGCTTCGGTGCTTTGTCTTTTTACGCACGTTGGGATATAGAAGTCCTCACAGTGCTGTATAATTAAGCTAAAGTGCTGCCACAACTCTTCTTCTGTTTTAATATCAAAATCAATTACAAAGTCGTCAAGCGCAGACTCCAGGTAATCAAGAATGAAAACGTCATCAGCGCGAGCATCATTCTTTAAGTGTACAGGAATGCAAAGCCTGAAAGAATTACAGGCTCCAACTGCAACTGTAACAAAAATCATCTTGTGGTGAGAAATACCATCTTCAACATTAACAGTATATGCACTTATTTTATCTGATATATACACCAGATTCAATAATGACCCCAACGTTCACGTTATTCTTGTGTTTTCTTGCACAAATTGGTTTAGGTTATGCATGAACATAGCTTCAAATGACCAAATTATAATGTCATTTGATGACGTCATATTGTGATGTTACTTTATTTACGTGAAAGAGCTTTCATGAACACGTTATAAAGACATCACAACTTCTGGTAGTCTGAGACGTAATCATGATGTCACGTGATGATGTAACATTTAACGCCGTACTTTAGTGGCCTCGAGTTGATGCCGACCATCCCTTTCTTGTGTTTCCTGAGGCGCCTATAATCTTCACCTTAATAACTGTGATCTGATCCTCTAACTTGCTAACGAATAAGTATCTGTACTAAACAGATAAGTATATTCTACGAAATTTTTCCTGGGTCAGCTGGTATTTTGCTGTAGCTATGCTTGCTGTGTCAGAGTCAGGTCATTGGTGGCATAGGGTTTTGTTTCAAAGAAAACTGACATGGTTTCATATCTAGAAGCATCCTATAACTCCGCAAGGTGCGCTTAATGATAGATTAAATGACGGCGGTGATGAACAGTACGTGTGTGTGACAGAGAGAAAGGATGGTCAATTGAAAGTCAGAGAGGATAACTTTCAAGATGCTTTCGGTTTGCTTCCCTGCACTGGGAAGGGATATGGGGGATTACAAAGATATGAAGGGAAAGAAAGTGAGAAATTGCATATAAAAGCTGATAGATATATATGTGGCGTTTAAGGCCCCAAAACCTCCATATGAATATGAGAAATGCCGTAGTGGAGGGCTCCGGAAATTTCGACCACCTGGGGTTCTTTAACGTGCACCCAAAGTTGAGCACATGGGGCCTGCAATATTTTCGCCTCCATCGAAAAGTGCATATAAGAACTAGAAGTCGACACAGCCGTTGTTAAAGTTGTTTGATCAACCCGACTTGCTAATTGACTACGAAACTTCTGTGCTGAGTGGGCGTGTTTTTTTTTTTTAATGCCAAGCATTCCTTGGCGATCTTCGGTGACTTTGAGCGCATCTATCTATCTATCTATCCGCCTACGACTTTTAGCTCTCCTGGCCGTTTCCATAATGGTATCAATGCCAAACTTTGTATGGCATACCATGACTGTACGAAGAACATATAAGACTAGTCTTAACATGAAAATATAGACGTGTGTCATGAATGTCATGATTTACTTAACGTGGTTCTGGAGCTCTTGCGGTGGTTTCGTTCACATGGCATGTTGCAAAACTGGCATGGTTTGACATGATTGCATGGCGAACGCAAGCAACAGACTATAACATGAAAATCATGACATGTGTGTCATCTAACAACATGACTATATGCCACGCTCATGATGCGCTCACGGCTGTTCCGCTAGCGTCACATATACCAAATTTGGTATAACAGTACATGAATGGATGACGAGGCATGTGATTGGTACAAACACGATAATCATGAGATGCGTGTCATGTAACGACATGAATACATGACACGCTCATGATGCGCTAGCAGCTGTTTCGCTAGCTTCACTTATACTAAATTTGGTGTTACGGGACGTGAATGGATGGCGAAGGTATGCTACTGGTGCAAACTTGATAAAAACGAGATGCGTGTCATGTGACAACATGACTACATGCTACGCTCATGATGCGCTCGTGACCATTTCGCTAGCTTCACATGTACCAAACTCGGCATTACGCGACGCGAAGCGTTAACGGACGACATAGGTCAATGACACATCCAAGCATGATAATCACGACATGCATGTCATGTAACATCACTAACCCCCGTATTCAAAAACACTACTTGACTTGAACTTGACTTGCCATCGACTTCAATGCAGCCAAAATGCAATTCGAACGCGCTGTCTTGAGGCGGTGCAGAGGCACCACAAACGCACAGACACGTTTGAAACGCGCTATAATTATCAAGGTGGTTTCAAGTCGAATTCAAGTCAAGGAGCGCTTCTGAATACGGGGATAAATGCCACACTCATGATGCGCTCGCAGCCGCTTCGCTAGCTTCACATTTGCCAAATATCGTAATACGTGACGTCAATGAATGATGAAGTTATGTGACTGGTGCAAACATGAAAATCATGACATGCGTGTCATGTGAGAACATGACCACATGCCATAGTCAAGGCGCCAATACGTTTCGACGTGATGCGGTGCGCTTGCTCACCGGCGTTCATTTCGTCGTGTCACGCCGGTGCTACCACGCCAGACGCCGGTCCTGCCATATAATCGCAGGCACGCGCCGTGCTGCGTTGCTTTGACGCATGCGCGTTTCAGCACGTCCGGCGTCCTTCCTTCACGAAAAGAGGGAGACGCAGTGTTGTTTGGGTAAAGAATCGGCCCGAAATGCAGGCTGTCGCATTGCCCACCGATCGCCGTCGGGCCGCGCCGACAGACGCTGGTCGCGCCTGGCGTCACACTATAGAGGGCTCGCGTTTTGCTAACGTAGCATCGCTGTGCCCAGCGTGCGCGCGCGTCAACGCTACATAAGAGTACATTGGGTCTTTCACGAAGCGCTTATGGCCGTTTCACTAGCTCCACATATACGAAATTTAGTGTTACGTGACGTCAATGAATGACGAAAGTACGCGACTTGTGCTAAGAAGATAATCCTGACAAGCGTGTCATGTAAGAACATGACAATATACCACGCCCATAGCGTGCTCGGGGCCATTTCTCTAGCTCCACGTATACTAAATTCGGTATTACGTGACGTGAATAAATGACGAAGGTAAATGACACATCCAAATGGCATGATAATCATGACACGTAAGTCATGTACAGCATCATTTACCTCCACCTCATAACATTGTGCTGATTTCAAAGTGACATATCAACCTCTCTCATTCGTGATTCGCATATTATCGATTCCCACAGTACGTGGGATCTGCCAATTTTTGATTTCCTCAATAAGCAGCAAAATTCATACACCAGGCATTGGGGATAGCACTACGAGCCTTCTACTGGAACTTGTCACAGCCACTCGCGTCTCAAGCATTACATTAAATCTCCACAATATCGCAATCAGTGAGATGATATTATTCCTTATGTGGAAATATTTTGTAACTAGCCAATTCAGTAAACTTTGTTGCTACATTGAACTAAAGTAGCCAAAACACTCGTATTATTGGACATTCGGCCTCACAAAAATCCCCCAAAAGTTGGCTTTTTCTTACCGAACAGAACTGTCCAAGATGTACTGGAGAGAGCTGCTGAACGGTATGCTTAAAAGGGACATGCGCAGAGCTAGACAAAACTACCAGTTGCCATCTTGTGCTTTTTACCGTGATTCTTTGTCGCGATAATCATGCGGGATCGTCGTTCTCTTTTTCACTCCCTTTGTTAACAACTCAATGGCTACCATAAACAGAAGAACTGGCTGTTCTCTGCCACGCTTGCAATATTCTGCGGCTTTTCCTGGAATGCTGGCCGACGCCGATGCCCTCGCTGATTCCAACACTGACGCCAACGGGGAAATATCTGCGAAACGGGCTGGTAATAAAATTGTATTTATAACGACTATCAGGAACCCTCAGAAGGCTTATTTCCACGAAAATAGAAGAGCCGGAAATACAACGCGAAGAAGGTTCATTACCAAGTCGTTTTATTTAAGTGCATTTGAAAGTAGGCGTATTGCACTATAACGTGTTTTACAGGTCTTGAGCACCGAACGAAGGTCCCCAAATTGAATAGGATTGTTTGGTGGATGACAGTGAGAGTAGAGCTGAGTGGGAACCGTTCCCTGGGATACATGCCAAAAAAAAGTATTCATCAGATGTGTGCGTCTGATATCCTATGAATATGTGAGTACCGAGAAAACGTATTGCAAAGGTTTAATGTTGAGAATTTCAATGAAAAGATTCAAAACAATTTCAAATTTCCTTAGAAGCGATGACTGAAATTGTGTACATTTTCTATTTTCCACTTTTTAATTTATCGGAGCGTGGTTGATAACGAGAGAACGCATCTCTACATCAACGTGTAGAAATATTTCTTCCAAGCAGGAGTACATGTCAGTGGCAAATTTTTCTTGTCCGACAAAATTAAACAGTTCCTTGAACCTCACGCTTCCTTCCCCTTCATTAGAAAGGAGACAGAGGAGAGGAGGAAACGCTCGGAGCTTGGCCTCTTCTAAGAATGTATCGAACAATCGGTTGATCTAATTCAGCATGCTCATTCCAAAAGCGGCTTTGTCATTGTGATTTTCTCCATTTTATAATTGTTTGTTTTATTGGGTGTATACTGCAGAACTCCCCAGGAAAGCAGAATTGGTGACTTTAAATTTATGAAGCTACATGGCTCATCTGGAAGTCGATACCACCTTCACCCCATTGATTGAAGCGCACGTATGTTGACAATGAAACGTAGATGATCACCTCGATCCATTTTAATTGCTCTGTAGAAAGCAGCATGTTTGCTGTCTGTATCTCACGCCAGTGGGCTTCTGCTCAGAGTTGCCCTTGCGAGTGCGTCATGCCGCTTGAGTTAGGTAGTCGTAAAACTGGTGGCAATGCATAAATAAAAATATTTCTCAAGTTTAAAAATAGTAACTTCTAGTAGCCTTACCTTTAGCTCATACATAGTGCTTTCAAATGAGGCATTATGCATATTTTTAGTCCGACCACCAAGCCAAGTTTTTTGACGCTGAATACTAAGCTTTCGCCCAAAAAGTGACAATTGCAATTATTTTACAGAGCATCTGCTTTAACTTCAGCGTCTAAATTATTTTGACTTTGTAGCATGTTAAACAGGCCACTAGCATATATATTATTTGTGTCCTTTGAGATGTTCCGGAGAAAAACACAAATTCGGCACCTTCATTGAATATATTGCTCGTGCGAAACGTCCTTTAAGTATCGATATACGTAAGTCATTATTTTTAGTTAGATCACTTCATTACCTTACCGTGAATATTTTTATTGACTGCATTCGAAAAACGTCTCTTGAAAATGTTGTTTGGTGTCCTCTATCTCCGTGGGCGCCAAGATACACCCTCCCATAAATAGGCAGGAAAATGCTTGGCAACAAAAATAAATGAACAGGATGAGTTTAGAACTTCAAGAAACACGTGGAAATTTTTTCAGGCATATTCGTGATTGTCGGAAAAGAATGCCAGTTTTGCGCGAAAGGCGCAGCAGAGTCCCAGCGAAAACTAGAATGGCGGCATTTCAGAGCCTTTTCTAGCCACTCATTGGGTAACTGCTACACGCACACTAACTGAGTACCCAGTACGTTAATAATAATAATAAAACTATTGGGTAGTAGGCTGGCCTGCGCTATGTTTTTTGTTGTTATTTTTCTGAGAAGCGTGGTGTCCGCTACAGACTTGTTGAAAATTTTGTAGTTTTTTCGTGCATTGGTTCATGATGATGATGAAACATGCCGGAAGCGAGTATTCGCCACAGTTAATAAGTGATCAAGAACAAGTTTTGTAATGGGTTGGAGTGATGGACAACCCAGTGGTTACGCAATTCTCATTGTGTGGCGGTTGTCTATTCCTTTGATGTTCTAAAACGATTTATTACTCATATTAACGCGATTTCTTTCCCGACATCAAGCCGGCCTAAGGCCAATTTAGAAACCAGTTCCAAGCACTCGCGTGGCTCACTGATAGAATACTGGGCATGCACGCAGCAGACCCGGGTGTCATTGGTGTTTTTATTTACCAAGTTTTTTTCGTTCTATACTAGTTACGGACACCAATAGCGGCGGCGGCAGTGGCGGTCGCGGACAACTATACGGCGCCATGCGTGACCCGTGTTCTCATCTCATAACAGCTTTCGCTGTAAAACGCTCAATTATTCCTTTCCCCCAGCCAACACTGGCAAACCGCAGCAAGGACTCGTGGACCTTGCTGCGTTTGCTTGACTAAATCGTCTTCATTTTTTCTTTTACCCTCATTACTTTAATCGTTTTATTCTTTCATCTTGTACTGTTAGATAGCGCATATGCATTACTTACACCACGCAATGTACGTGCTCCAACTCAGCTGTTATGCCCCGCCGCGGTAGTTTAGTGGCTAAGGTACTCGGGTGCGAACCCGCAGGTCACGGGATCGAATCCCCGCTGCAGCTTCTGCATTTTCGCTGAAGGCTAAAGTAAGGTAGGCCCGTGTGCTCAGATTCAGGGGCACGTTAAAAAACTCCAGGTGGTCAAAATTCCTGAGTCCTCCAGTACGACGTCTCTGATTGCCATATGGTGGTTTTGAGATGTTAATCCTCACATATCATTCAATCAATCAATCAATCAATCAATCAGTCAATCAATCAATGAATCAATCGAAGTAGGCTCTTACAAACGTTGTTTACTTCCTGTGTCCCTCCTAGAGTATGTCAGCTTCCCGCCACATTCTGAAAATGATCTTGTTCGGTTTTAGTATATCACACATTCATATCTACATTCCTCCACTCTGCAAACGGAAGAGAGTTCTCTCGCAACTGAACAGTTGCTACGCGTCGAAACGCAAAGGTCGAGTCTGGTGTTACGACTCTCAGGAGAGGCAGCCACATTTTAATGGGGCTCAAATCGAGTGCGCAGATTCATGTCGAGTTGGAGAGATAGCCTTGGAACACTTCAGGGGCGAAGTCCCTTATGGCGTGGCTTGGGCATCCCTCGTATGTAACCACCAGTGGCACATACCCGAAATAGGTATAACACTTGACCTCCAAGGTGGTGCCAGTGAGAGATTTCTTCTGTGCGTTGTTTAACAATAAAAAATAGTGCTCAATGTACATGCCAATGGCTGCTAATGAGGAATGAGAGACATGAGCATTCGGCTTTTAGTCAACGCGCATGCTGCGATGCCCATTAGCAGCCATTGGCATGTACATTGAGCACTATCGGACAAGAAAGGGATGTTACATTATACTCGCTGGGTGTAACCTCCTTAGCTTTAGAAAGGTTTAGCGAGCGTTGAGCCGCAGTGCCATGAATACAAATGAACTTGTATATACAATTAATGAACTCAAGGTGGTTAAAATGAGAAGTAGATACGAAGCGCAAGCCGTAAGAAAGTAAAAGCCGAATTCTCCTGTCTCTCATTTCTCATTAGCAGCCATTGGCATGTAAATTGAGCCCTATCTGACTGGGAAAGGTTGCTACGTTATACTCGCTGGGCGTAACCTCCTTGGTTTTCGAAAGGTTTAGCGAGCGTTTGGTCGCAGTGCCAGGAATACAGTGAACTAGAATATACCATGAACTCGAGGTGGTTAAAGGTGGGAAGTGGACCCAAAGCGCAGGCCGTAAGAAAGTGTGCGTGTGCCTCCTCTCGTTTAGTCCTTGGAATGTCCGCTGGATGGCGGTGCTTCTATATGGGGAATATATCATAAAAAGATGCGAGATGGTGGGACTTGGAGTGTTGAATAGATGAACGAACGGACACACAAACAGATGCATGGATGGACGCATGAACGGACGCAGGGGCGGATACACGAAAGAACGCAGGGACGGCGCACAAACAGACGCATGGACAGTCACAGAGACGGACGCATGGACGGACGAATGCTTCGCCCCACTCTCCATCATTCACTCCGTGGATATGCTGCCCTTTTTAAGCCTAGTCACAAAACGCTGCCGATCTTTTGTTGAGGCTCTCTAGATGATACCAACCAAACACTGTAGCATGCATCGTAGAATTTGCAAATCATTTTACGGGCAGTTAGAAAATATTTCCCACTTCCCCACTCCCCCACTCCTTTCCTCTGCATAGGGTAGCATACCAGTTCTCCTATGGACTGCAACATCGCGGCCTTGTCTTTTCTTTTTGTTTTTTTTCTCTTCCTTTCTCCACTTCTCCTAACAAATGATGCCCTAAACGCAAATGGCCACGCCTTGAAGTCCATGGTCATTCGCTATCGGAACATCGCGAGCTACATAGTTACCAAGGCCTCCTCAGATGGCGCCACCTCTCCTGTGTGGGTCACGGGGCGTGACGTGATATCTGCCAGACTTGCGCTCTGGCGGCTTGGGCCCCGACGGGTGAAGGTGATTGCGGCGAGATCAATTACCTTGAAAAACGGCGTAGTGAAGCATTCACTCTTGTGTAACAGTGAACTGTCGTCTAGGTTTGGTCGAACATTTCATCAGGACTTGGGTTCCGCTTTGTCTAGTGGCTATGCGGTTTGCAGCAGCGAGCCGTCATGTGTACCAGTCTGGATGGTCTCATATTTCGAGTTTCTTGGGGCTCGAGTTTTGTTATTGTGGCTTTATTTCAATGTAGCTAACAAGGTAACCACATATGGCCCACATAGGCACTGATGACCTTCTATCAGCGTTCTCCGTATATCGCCCTTGCTCCATAAAGAATTTTCATTTGAATAGGCAGTTTGAATATCCTTATCTTTATAATTTTTAGGCTGTGCGTGGCCGCGTGTGGGTATAAAAAAGTATGCCAAAGTGAATAACATCAGTCGAGTCCGGAACTTGCCTGTGCATTTTCTTTATCGTCACTGTTTCGTAATTTTTGTTGCGCCGCTTTATAATCGTGAACCCAATATAGGAAAATCAAATACATCTTGAAATCTATTGTCATTTGGCAGTTGCGCAGTCAAAACAGGGGATACACCATGCTGATGCCCTTCACCTTCCACCGAAAGTTTCTGCCATAGAATACAGAGCACAAAATGACACTGGATACATTTGCGTGCCCTGCTTTCCTTTCACATCAAGGAGGTCCCCCCCCCATAACCTCCTAATAAAGTTTTGTCGTAAGCCCCTGATACCACTCCTGACTGGTAACGGTTGCGTCTGCAATTCGAAACGGCACTTTTTCCGCCGACACCCATGCCAGGCTTGTCACCGAAAGTGAATGGACAGCATACAAAGAAGCAAAGCAAGAGACTAAAAAAAGAAAACAGATTCATGTGGTACGACTGGCCGAGTAAATGCAATTTCTTTGAAGCCGCGTTCACTGCGATGACCAATTTTATATTTGAAAGTCGCATGCTTCCTCCTTATTCAGTTTCCATTTCGAAATCCTGACATCAATCTAAGCGAGGCAATGGTTTCCGAGAGTACATTCTCAATGATTGTACTGAAAAACAAAAAAACATTCTGTTAGGCCGGAACGATGTGTGAGCGTATGCAAACTGGAGAAGGAGAGAAAAGAATTTAACGAAAACAGTGAGCAGCACCACGAGGTCACTCTATTTGAAATGACCCTTATACAAACACAAACGACGAGTGATTCAAGACAGAATACAGGTGTCGTGAAATGATTTAAAAAAAACTAAGCAGCAAGGTTATGTAAAACTATAAAGAACCATCCTCGACAGCCAAAAGGTGCCGCAAACAAAATTATTATTACCTGATTGGCTGCGTGTGTTGTTTCTTTAGTAAGCACATTTTTACTGGCTTTCTGTCCAATTCTTTGGATAAGAGCAGCCCGAGAGCGCAGCCACATTTTTCTAAGGAGTCGGTGACATTTTGGGGAAAAAAACTAGAGTGGTGCATTTTGCCTCCTTGCCCACATGTCGGAGGAATGCGGTGATTCTGTTCTGAGCGATTCTGGAAATGTGTTTGTGCAACAAAAAGCGCACTATATTCTCTGTAGGGACGAACTTTTCCTGTGCATCCGATTCTATCTTGCAGGCGAGTGCGCATTATGAAAGTGACAGCGCAATGAAGTAAAAAAAAAATCTCGAGGGGGCATCGTCGGTCGGGCTGTCGACAAGCCGTCCAATACGGGTAAGATTCCGAAAGTGGCCGACATTTGGTTAATTTCGTTGTTACAACGACTGGTGCAAGCATTACTCTAGATCTATTTTAAGTTTGTTTCAATTCTACGTGAGTAACATTGAACAGATGAGCCTGGCCCTTTCTCATATTCAAAAACAGGCGCGCATTTCAGACTGCATCTATCAGCAAATAAAATTCTGCGTAGTAAGACTTTCAGGAGCTGCTGACTTTGTGTTCTTTTGTGTTCACCTAAAATATAGTTTTTCCTACTTTACCCGGTGAAAGAACTTGTCCGATTCTTAACCCTAGTTTTTAGGAGCGATGTTTAGCCCTCATACTTTAAGTTTTATGCGGGTTTTCAAAGTATTACTTTAAGCATGAAAATAATTTTTGAGGCATTTATGTCAGCTTCAAGCATTTTAAAAGTTTTCCTTCTTTTAATAGTCCAGGTTGAGATGGACTAAAATAGAGATAATTAGTTAATGATATACTCTTGACATGTTAAACTGCATCGTCGTGTTTATTCTGTATAATTTATGAAAGGAATACGTCAAGGTATCTTACATCAGCTATATTCCACCACCTATTTCAGCGCAATCTTTCGTAAAGTTTAAAGAATATCAAATCATAGATTATATGGTACATGCGAAAAAACGAGGCAAGAAATTAAGAAAACGGTTGGGTTTCACCGGCTTTATTTCTTCAGAAGTATTCGTTCACCTGCCACACTTGGCGTTGTTAAGAAAGTTTGGAACGCAAGGCAGCTCTGGTTATCATGAGAATTTTAGAAATTTCTGTAAGATAATACCACTTCTGCTGAAAGTCACGGTTTCAAATATCTTGAAATCCCCATCACTTGGTTCAGTTTTATATGTCAAAAACGTGGACATGCACTTCTATTAGACTCGCCAGTCCACATTAATATTTACCTTTACAAAATCGACCTCAGATTTTGATTATCCCATTAGACAATGTTGATGATTGTATATTGCGGCGAATATAAGTAAACGTAGAATAGGTTGATGGATATAATTGATGTGATGGGCACGACTGTCTGGCCCCTCACAAGCTACAATGCATGATTACAGGCAAACAGGCCTGTACATCTGCTTTGTTCGGCTAAAAACATTCCTCTTGTGTACATTATTTAATGCGAGAGTACTGTCACGAAGCCCCATTCAGCCCCTAAAACAATTATTCAGGAAACAACGTGGGTGATAACTTCAGTGCACGTTTTGTGGGTCATGAGTCTGAACATATATGCGTCAGCATAGAATCGCCGCATCAGCATACGCCTGCAGGCCAAAGTGATTAGGAACCATCCGCTGGCAAGTGAGGTCCTATGTATTTTTGTAAAATATTACAGAAGAAACATTTACTTGACGCAGGGTAAAAAGGACAAGTATTCGTATGAGTTGTGTTATACACTTTGACCATGTAGCATCTTAAAAACGTATAACCAAAAGATTAATAACATTTTCGTTGCTTCACGATCTTAAACCATGTTTCCCTATTACTGTACATAAATAATCCAAGCAGAAAACTTCCGACTATCTGCGACAAAATAATTGTTCCTTTTACGCGGCCGAGTATAGAAATGCATACTTGTCCCAAGAAAAAGCCAGGGTCAAAGATTTATAACAATATTTCTTTAACGTGCTTTACCTTTCGATATGACGATATACGAATAACAAATCCCGGTAAGAAAAATCGATTGCTGTCGTGTTTTTACTGCGAAATACTACTTTGAATAAAGGCTTTACATCGCAACAATCGCCATACTAAACCAATGCGTGTTGCACCTGCGACAGTGCAATATTTACCTTGTTAGTATGACTCTTGTTAGAAATTTCACCAGGCTTTCGAATATATTATGCCCTACTATGCAGCGACGTCATACGCTCGAGGCATCCTAATCTGTCTCCCTTGGGTGTCGCTCCTGAGCGCAGGATACCCTCACACCTATCAAAGCCTGCGTTTTGGCAATTCGCAAATGCCTCTGCAAACCGCAGTCCTCCGCAGGACTCATCAATCATTGGAAAAGCATTAGCCGCTCCTACTTTTACGACCACGAAACAATGTCTGTATCTCGATCCGTTAAACTCCGCACGTCTTCATGAACGCGCTTAGCGCTGTACACTCGTCAGCGTTTTATCGTGATTGCAATGTAGACGGTAAACTGTTAACTAAAAAAAGTGCTTGCACGAAAATTACCTTGCTGTGGGAAATAATAAAATGTGGTAATCAAAAAAATGCGCTACACTGTGGCAATACACTGGAATGGTAATCAAATGGCGGTCCCCACCCAGCGGAACCATCTTCACATTTTAGTCATTTTTTTTCGGATTCACTACGCTTATAGCGCTTATTGTATTGAAGCGACTTGCATTGAAGTAGAAAGCTTAAGTTCTTCACTTTTAACACACACCTGGTTTGTAGCTTTAGTCCTGAAGTGGTATTGCACAACAATTAATAGAGTATGAGCGAAAAGAAGCGTTTTTGCTGTACAAGCCTTCGTTATAGGCAGTGCGCCGAAACTGTTCAACATGACCAAATGAGATTGCTGAACTCATAATGAAGCGTTATGTAAAGTTTCTATGAAGTGTATAGTCAGAATAGCAATTAGAAAATGGACGCAGCTATGGAAACTATGGAACTATAGAGCTATAGAGCTTTTTTCTTCTCGCAAACCTTCGACACTTTGAACCAGTATATGCCGAAAAAAAGGAAATCCTCATGAAAAAGTGCCATTCGCTGAATTGCACTTCTCCCTATGCATAATGAATATACTATTTAGGAAATGAAAACGAAAGGCGCGAAAGCGGTTGCGATAAGTCCCGTGCAATAACGAAGGTAGTCGGCGCATTGCAAGATAGAATAATCGCCAATTTCGAAAAAAAGGAGTTCTATATTGCCCAGGCCTATCCCATCTCCTCCCCAGCCCTTTTCGATTTCCTCCTGTCGATACGCAAGCAGAGGGCGAGTAAGCTAAGTCAACGACCACTGAAAATAATATGGCCCGTTTTACGAGCCGCAGTTGTGTTCGGTCCGGAATGAAAGGCCCGAAAAAGAGTCGGATTCTTCGGGTAGGGGTAGGCAAAGTTTTCCATCTGAGCCCTTACACAATAAATTCCTCTTTTCAGTTTTCTTCATTTTATGGGAGAAAGAATGATGGTGCACATCATGGGAATTTGACAACTGAGTAAGAAGTTCAAATACTAGAATTAAACTCCCAAAGTGAGTTCAAAGGCAGTTGATACGAGAGGCACAGCTACTCTTTGTCAGCAACCCAATTTTAGCTTAACGACGAGACTTCGCGGAAAGCTTATTTTGAGATATATAATGCTCCTTTTGAACATGAGGTGAAGTCATTCTAGAAGAGAGAAACAATTCCTTATAAAGTGATCGCTTTTCCAAACCGTAGTCATCTCGAACCTGTTTCGTGCCTTACGTGCGTGCAGAAGTCGATGACTGCGTCTGTTATGCTATGAGGTTTTGAGAAACACCGGTGTGTGCTGCTTGGTCATTACCTGATATTTAAAGATGATAGTCTTTTTTTGAGGACCTTCGATGCAAAAACTTTGGTCTGTCTGTCTGTCTGTCTGTCTGTCTGTCTGACTGACTGAACTGACTGACTGACTGACTGACTGACTGACTGACTGACTGACTGACTGACTGATCTGACTGACTGACTGGCTGACTGGCTGACTGACTGACTGACTGACTGACTGACTGACTGACTGACTGACTGACTGACTGACTGACTGACTGACTGACTGACTGACTGACTGACCGACCGACTGACTGACTGACTGACTGTATATTTGTCTGTTTGTCTATTCTTAAGGGTTCTTTGAACAGCACCAAAAGTGACCAAACGATACTCCAAATGGCCGACCCCATCCGCAGCACCCCCCAAAGCTGCTCAAGGTTCAGCGTTCATACTTGTGCGAATGTCAATTTTAAAAGGAATTATTGCGCATATCTGAGGCACCATACAACACGTCAATACTATGTATGTGTATTTTTTACTAGAAAAGGCGTACATAAGTAATTCTAAGGACTGTAGAGTTTATCACGCTGCGCCCACCATGCAATGCTTGCACGAAAAGGCCAGTGTTTCCAACGTTTCGCTAAGACGACACGGTGGTTGCACCTACCTGTCGCCTTGCGTTCTGCACCTTATCACCTCAGAGGACGGGTGCGAACGCTGCGCGCCCAGTTTTCCAGGATAACTGCCAGATGGCGCTCATGTCTCACGTGTGACGTGACTTGATGCGCTCGTTTGCCTCCGCCTGCACGTTCGAGGCGCTCTAACGCAGCGCCTCCCGAATACCATTCACCGATTTTATTGCGCAGATCATAAAATAAACGTTTTTATCACTCTCTCCAGACGAAAGAATATCGTCTTTTGACGACATTTACAGTGTAACATACAGATACGGGGCCAATTTTTTAATTTTTACTGAAACTTTATTTCGACCTTGTTTCTTTTTCATAATTCTTTGATTCAAGTTTTCAGATGGAATAGACGAGAGAAAATTCTCAGAGAGGGCCTGGTTGCAGTGCTGTAAGCCCACAATTATGTTTACGGTTTTTCTTGCGTTCGATAGCAAATTGCATTACGAAAACCCACATCTTCGAAAAAAACTGGTTGTACAAGAAAAGATAAAATTCTCCTGGCACACAAGAGAAAACGCTCTGTTATAGTAATCCTGTATGTATGTGTGAAAATGACAGAAGACAGCAAAAACGAGAATAAAACGAAGCAGTAATTGATTGGATAATCAAAACCATTTCCTAAACATCACTATACCATATAATTCCCAAACATACCCTCTGCATCAAAGCTCATGGAAAGTTTGATATTTTCTTTGTGGCTTCCGAGTTCTTCGCTTACAACCAGCTGTATAAGTTCTGTGAGGACCTCCCTGTTA
>WOVY01002641.1:0-15453 GCA_013436015.1 Rhipicephalus annulatus | reverse complement strand
GGCGTCGAAGAAGTATATATAACACCCTGGAAGAAGAAATCTACAGGGGATCACTGCAACCATAGTGCTTCATAAAGAAAGCAACAGAATACCATCAAGAAGGGTGTAAGGCAGGGGGACACAATCTCCCCAATGCTATTTACCGCGTGCTTGCAGGAGGTTTCAGAAGCCTAGAATGGGACAGTTAGGGATAAGAGTTAATGGAGAGTACCTTAGTAACCTGCGCGTCGCCGATGACATGCATTGCTGAGTAACTCAGGGGATGAATTACAACTCATGAATACGGAGTTAGACAAGGAGAGCAGAAAGGTGGGTCCTAAAATTAATCTGCAGAAAACGAAAGTAATGTACAACAACCTCGGAAAAGAGCAGCGCTTCGAGATAGGTAATAGTGCCCTTGAAGTTGTAAAAGACTATGTCTACTTAGGGCAGGTAATAACCGCAGAGCCGAACCACGAGATTGAAGTAACTAGAAGAATAAGAATGGGGTGGAGCACATTTGGCAAGCACTCTTAAATTATGACAGGTAGATTGCCACTATCCCTCAAGAGGAAGGTATATAACAGCTGTATCTTGCCGGTACTTAGCTACGGAGCAGAAACCTGGAGACTTACAAAGAGGGTTCAGCTTAAATTGAGATGACGCAGCGAGCAATGGAAAGAAAAATTGGTAGGTGTAACCTTAAGAGACAAGAAGAGAGCAGAGTGGATTAGGAACAAACAGGGGTTAAGGATATCAAAGCTGAAATCAAGAAGAAGAAATTGACATGGGCCGGGCATGGAACGCGTAGGACAGGATAACCGCTGGTCGTTAAAGGTAACTAACTGGATTCCCAGAGAAGGCAAGCGGGTTAGGGCGAGACAAAGGTTAGGTGGGAGATGAGATTAAGAAGTTTGCGGGTATAAATTGGCAAGCAGCAAGCACAGGACCGGGTTAACTGGCGAACATGGGAGAGGCCTTTATCCTGCAGTGGACGTAGTAAGGCTGATGATGATGATGATTTATTTGGTTGTAGCAATTGTCTTTGTTGTCGCGATTAACCATCTTGTTGTCTACTTGCAGAGTTTCAAAGAAGATGACAAACAACTTACTGCCTATGCTTGCGCAGGTGTATTGAGCATATTTCGGATATCTTTTTCACTTTCTGACTTCATTGTGTCACATTTGCAGCTAAATGCTTTCATGTCCTTTTTATAGGATGGCCTGGGCCAAAAGGGTTAAGTATACCGTATCAAGCGACGGGCCGGCGTCTCGCACTCGAAACCGCCCCAGTTGATGTTTATAAATGTGAATTGCCGAAGTGTCTTAAACAAGTTAGAATCTCTTGAATGCCTACTTCTCGACCTTGAGCCAGACTTTGTTGCTTAACCGAAACCTGGTTAAATAATGACATTTTAGATAGTGAAGTAACGCCCCCAAATTACAATATAATACGGAAGGACAGACCGACACGAGGCGGTGGAGTAGCGTTAATGATAAAACGCGAAATACAATACACTGTGCTGCCAGAAGTTGAAGGTGTAGAAGCTGTCTTTTTGAAACTAAATTTTGGCCTTCACACAACAATTGTGGGCTGCTGCTATCGCAAGTCCTACTTCTGGCGAAGATATCATGCAATCGCTCTACAACTACATAGAACAAAACATACAAAGCGCAAGATTCATCTTGTTGGGTGATTTTAACCTTCCTGATATCGACTGGCAATCCATGAAATTTCATTCCGCATGCTCAGATGTCCTTATCAACACAATGCTGCGATTTAATCTTCACCAAGTAGTCAACCAACCAACACGTGTCCAGGGAGAAACTTCAAATATTCTTGAACTTGTATTCTTGAGTACCACTTCCCAGCCGATGAAACAAAGATTGAAGTTATGGATGGCATATCTGATCACAAGCTCACTTTGTGCACTGTCCCCTTTCGTGATAAAATAGAACCAACGAACATAAAAATTACTTACCCGGATTTTAAATATGCTGACGACACCAGCATACTAAATTATCTAATTATAAAGTTTCCGTCCTTCGAAGAATTGTCTAATGATAGTTCCACGACCATTGAAATATTATGGTCTCAGTTAAAAGAAATTATGCACCACTGTATTAATACCTTTGTACCTCTTAGAGTGAAAAAAATTAAGAAACACAACCCGTGGATAACACGTGAGGTAATACATGCGAAACGCAAAGTAAAGCGAATACGAAAGAGAATGAAACGAAAACCCGGAGCAGTAACAGTAAATAATTTGACTGCTGCTGTGAGTGACCTAAAAACAAAAATCAAAACAGCGAAGAGCAACTATTTCACAAAAACGTTGCCAAATTTTCTAAAAAATTCCCCCAGCAAGTTTTGGAGCTACGTAAAGCCTGCAAAAAACAACAAAAGCAACACACCCCCGGAAAAAGATAACCCGATCACTGCAGACAAAATGAACAACTATTTCAAGTCTGTATTCACTGTCGATGACGGAAACATTCCAGACATCGACACTAGTGCGGAAGGTACCCTGGAACCGATTATTGTCAATGAGGCCGGTGTCATAAATCTCTTGTTAAACTTGGACACAAAAAAAGGAGCAGGGCCTGACAACATTCCTAACATCTTTCTTGTAAGATATGCAGAGGTGCTAGCTAAATATCTGTGCGTCATGTTTAACAAATCACTATCAACGTGCTCTTTACCTCTAGAGTGGAAAAAGGCCAAAGTTGTTCCTGTGCATAAAGGAGGATGCGGAAATGATATATCTAACTTTAGACCTATATCCCTGACATGTACAATCAGTAAAATCCTGGAGCACATAATTCTTAAACAAATAACTGTTTTCCTAGAAGAAAAACGTATATTATCTCCCTATCAGCATGGCTTTCGCCGAGGTCTTTCAACCATAACCCAATTAGTGGAATTAACACATGAGGTATCCCAGAGTATTGACAACCAAAAACAAACTGATCTAATCTTTCTCGATTTCGCCAAAGCATTCGACAAGGTATCACACAAGAAACTACTTCAAAAACTTGAGGCCACCTTAGGAAATTCTACTGTACTTAACTGGATCAAAAATTATCTTACTGATCGTACACAGTATGTGGAATTTAACGATGAAACCTCTGCTACCACCTCCGTCACATCTGGAGTTCCGCAGGGCTGTGTGCTGGCGCCAATTTTGTTTCTTCTCTTTATTAATGATTTGCCTACAAATATTAAGGAAAAAATCAAATTATTCGCGGATGACTGCGTGCTATATCGAGAAATAAACTCAACGGAGGACCATGTAGCTTTAAATAGTGCTTTACAAGATGTTTCCTGCTGGTGCCGTAAATGGCAGATGTCACTTAATGTAAACAAGTGTACAATTTTATCAGTAAGTCGAAAAAAAAACTAGGTCAAATTTTCTTTACACCATTAATGACATTCCCATAACTAGAGTAAGTCAGCATAAATATCTTGGAATTATTATAACTGAAGATCTAAGATGAGATGCACAGATAAGTTACGTTACTTCAGCTGCACTACGCCGCTTGTTTACACTCAGATACCGGCTTCGCCAGGCCCCGCCTTCTCTAAAACTGCTTGCATACACTTCCCTTGTGCGATCATTACTTGAATACGGTAATATTATTTGGTCACCATTCACAAAACAGCAAATCACGAAACTGGAAGGAATACAAAGGAAAGCTATGAGGTTCATTTACAACAAGTACAGACAGACAGATTCTCCGACTAAACTAATGAAAAAAGCTGGATTACTTACTCTAATGAATAGAACAAGGTTAGCACGTGCAAAATTCATACATGAATTAATACATGGTCATTTAAACATTGATGTATCCGCCTATCTTACGTTTGATCAAACTAGAACAACACGCCAAAAACACCCAGTGAGACTTAACGAATACTCCTTCAACACAAACTGCTTTAAGTACTCATTCTTTCCGTTAGCCACTAATGAATGGAATAAACTGGATCCGAGTATCTCCAGCACTACCGAATTAGCAAAATTTCTAACCCTTGTCGAAAATGAACTTTGTATTATGCAAACGGAATCACCTGGTTGATTTTAATATGTGTGTTCGTGTGAACATTGAACGAGCGAAGTATCATGTCATCATATTTTTTCTTTAAGCAATTTTTTAGTACTGAATCCAGGTGAAGAGAAATCGCTCTGTTGATTCTTGAACATGTTTCTGTTTTTCAGTGTGTATAAATTTGCCCTTCCTTGAAATACTTCGCCATATTGTAGGGTAGTTTCTCATTGCTGTGATTTCTTGTTGTGTTTCTTGATGCATATGCCAATATGTCAACCAATGTGTCAACCAAGTCGCTGCATTTATTTTCTTCTGACAACTTTTCTTTACACTAATGTTTTATGCCTTCTTTGATCTGAAATTGTTAAATGATCCGATTCTGTTAGTTTCATTCTGTACTTTATCGCGATGTATGTCTTTATTGTGTACTTATTCGAATTTTATGTTCACGCCCTTCCTGCAAAAATCCCTGATGGGATTGGCAGTATGTCGAAATAAATAAATAAATATACATTTCTTTCCTTCATTAATTACCGAGAGTCTGTCTCGTTCTGGCAGACTTGGTGGTTTATTTAGTATACGAGGGATCGTTGTTTAGCTGCCAGCTCGCAATAAGTTCATGGCCTACATGGCGCCAAACTGGCTTAAATTAAGTGTTCCACACTCGCCTGCATAGCTGCTGGTGGCGCTGACTTACAATCCCTGGTTTAATGCACATATATATATATATATATATATATATATATATATATTTATATATATATATTTATGTTTACGTATATATATGTATATACGTAAACGATTGTGGTTGTTGACGTGGACGGTAGTAAAATCTAGCCGAGAGTGCCATATAAGTGCCATCGCAATGACAATTTGGCGATGGCATGTCATCAACCCCAACTGGAAAGCCAATAGTGCTACCGAACTGCGAAAGTGCTAGTAGCTTCCGTGTCCAGGCGCTTCATGTTGCTCTGCACGGCTCTATGATACTTCAGCAGTGCCGCGAAAGACTTCAGCTCACTACTTTGTAGAGCCAAGTTATACGAGACAGACACAAATTTTCAGAAACAGCATAGACTTTATTGTGTCATACAGAAAGCGGAATGTAGACCTAGCGCACGCAGTACACCGGAAGTGGCAAGAGTGAAACAGACGAAGTAGAAACGGCGAGGAGAGCAGCACTTTGCTTGCAATGCTCGTAAAGGAAGAGAAAATGGGCGCTCGTGGTCCGCCCCCAACCCGAGACGCCCTGCAGGGATTTTATGACTGCGGGGTGGGTGGTGGCGGCCTACATCGCTACAATATATTTCGTGGGGAAAAGTGTTTCATGATTTTACCGAGAGGCGTTGGAGCTTCACGCCACTCGTCAGTGTTCGCTTCATGAAGATGGTGTGAATTTCTTTTTTTTTGCGGTGATTGACTCAACGATGGCTATGCGAGATTTTTGAAGAGTATACTCTCCTTGGGATAATTCATTGCAAAATTTTATGTGTGTCTGCCGCTTTTTAAACGCTTGCTGAACGCCAAGCCCATTTGAACTGGTGGTTGCGTTCATGGTCGTGAACATTGTCAATCAAAAAGCAAATATTACGCATATCGGAAACGAAACATGTATAGGTGAGTACTCGGTGATGTAATCGTTTACTTGTAAATACGTAGATACATAACTAAAGGCAGCAGTGTTTCTTACACTGTCCTAAAAGTGCGACGCTACGCGCGAAAAAGAAAACTGGCGGAAGATTATTGTGTTTCGACATTTGCCGCGAAGCACACAAATCGCAAGCCAAATTTTTAATGTTCCCGCGCGAAGTTACGGATGTCTGTTCTCGTTGCTGGCTAGATAATAACTGCCAATCACATGTGGCGCCATGCCCGCTTACTGCGGCCATAAAAGATGGAGAGAGAGAAAGAGGTAAGTATATTTACAGAAAGGCAGAGAGGTCGGCCTGAGCGATAGCTTGCTCTAGTCTGCTACTCTACGCTGGGGGAAAGGAAAGGGGAAAAGAAAGATTATTGGAGGACGATGGTGAGATATAGAGGTGAGTATGTAGTGTTTTTTCTAGCTGAGACACATTTTAGAGCCGCGCACATTGTCCAGTTGTTTCTAAAAAGGTTATAAGTGCTCTTGTGACTGCAGTTGCACTGTTGGTGTCTGGCCAAGGATCAACACGGTCTCATCTGTTAATGACCTACTGCGATATTGTTTCATTAAACGAAATCAGTGTTTGTCGTTCACGTGCGTATGCTGGGCAGACGCAAAATATGTGCTCAAGTGTTTCTGGCACATCACAGTGTTCACAATTAGGACCGGTGTCACTGCG
Organism: Rhipicephalus annulatus; assembly: GCA_013436015.1. Taxonomy (NCBI): domain Eukaryota; kingdom Metazoa; phylum Arthropoda; class Arachnida; order Ixodida; family Ixodidae; genus Rhipicephalus; species Rhipicephalus annulatus. Next base: position 9,106 of record WOVY01002641.1, on the reverse strand, counting down.
ACCAATTATATGTGCGTAACGTCTGATGAACGCCACACCAAGACGAATGCGGTTGATGATACTTGTGAATTGCCGTTTCAATTTAGGGAGCATGCGGAACCTCATTTCCGGGTCCCATTTGTGAAGTCACTGGCGTCACCCTTCTGGTTTGGTCCAGTGCTGAAGTGTGTAGCCTGCGCATTACGCAGCGAAGCAGGGCGTTCATGTCAGCTCGTGAAAACGCAATGCTACTTCAAGGGCACTGCTTAAGGCATTTTTAGCTTCAGCGTCTGCCTCTTCGTTGCCCATCACGCCACAGTGAGGCGGGATCCACTGGAAAGTGATAAGATGGCCGTTGTTGAAGCAACCTGAATAAGTTCTGTGATTTCTATTGCCAAGCTGTCATACGAACCTTGCTTCATGATGCAAATAATAGTTTGCAAAGTGGGCTTGGCATCACAGAAAATCCTCCAGGCTCGAGGTCGCTCTCAGGAAATAAATCTTATTGCCTCCCGGATAGCGACAAGCTCTGCGGCAGTTAATGTGGTTTTATGGTCCACTTTGAATTGTCGAGCGATATTCATGTCTGGGATGACAAAGGCTGCGGAGGAGGTATTTAGCGTGGTGGATCCGTCGGTGTACACGTGCAGAGAATCACCGTACGTTGTATAAATGTGATATAGGGTCAGTTGTCTGAAGCGAACAGAAGAAATGAGCGACTTCTTCGTAATTCCAGGTATCATAAAACAAACAGGTGGTTTTAGGCAGAACCCATGGAGGCACTGCAGGGGCATTTGGCGACAAAAACCTTGATGGTATAATATTTTCATGTCACAATATTACTCTTGAAAAACTGCAATCTGGGTGAGTGGCAGGTAGCACTGACAGTGGGTGCTCTCTGTGTCTGCTCAGCAATCGGAGGGGAACTCTAGTGGGTCGCGGAGCATGTATACACTGATGGACAAGCCCGAGCCTCTGCGATTGTCCCATTTGTTGAAGTACAGCGTGGTAGAACTAATCATCTTCGCAAGCATTGACCTTGAACACTCTATAGCGTCTTCACACAAATAGGTCTCATACTGAAGAGCACTAACATGCTGTATCGAATGTACCCCACAAATAGAGCATTGTACAATTAAAGTAGTGTTGATTTTGATGGGCCCCATCTTGATCCTGCTACGTGGCCAAGAAGGAGAGCAAAGCTCTTCAATTTAGATTTAAGTACTGTGATATGCCTCGTCCACAATAAATCTCTGTGTACGACAACCCCAAAGAACTTGTGGTGCGTTACAGCAGCTATCGCTGCCCCGATAATAAATATTGGGTACTGGCGACTTATGCTTGCACGTGAACGCAAGCACTGCGCATTTGTCGATTGAAAGAGTGAGCCCCTGACGTCGTAGACGTTGTATGTGATTGTCACTGCACGCTGTAGTCGAGCTCGCAATTGCGGACGAGTGGTTCCAGAAGCCCATATGCATATGTCATCAGCGTATGCACTGATCTTCACCGAGCTGGGAAGTTCTGCTGCTAGGCCGATCATTGTAACATTGAATAGGATCGGGCTGAGAACTCATTCTTGGGGAGCACAACGATAAACTATATATCGATCGGTGTTTTCTTTATTTGTGATCATGTAAATGGTGCGGTCCCTAAGGTAGCTAAAAATCCAAGCATACAGTCGTCCACCGATGTCGAAATCTTCCAGTGCGTCAAGGATCGCATAATGCAGCACATTATCGTAGGCACCCTTAATGTTAGAAAGACCACCGCCACCAGTCTGCGTCGGTTTCTTTCCTCTTCAACGCTGGTGATCAAGTTGACCACACCATCAATGGCAGATCGGCCTCTTCTTCTGAAGCGTTCATAAATGCAGGAAAGGAGCTGTTGCTCTTGGAAGCCACTCTAATCTTGACAGTACCATTTTTTCCATCACTTTCCCGACGCAGCTGGCTAAGGCGATTGTTCTATAGGAGGAAAGTGCATAAGGACAGTTCCCAAGCTTAAGCAATGCAATAATGCAACTGCCTTTCCAATTAGCTGGGACTTCGCCTGACTCCCATGAGGTGTTATAATGAGATAACAGGGTACGTCGTGCTTCTGTATCAAGATGGTTGAGTGCAGCATACGTGATTCCGTCTCGTCCTGGTACCAATGAACGGCGAGAGGCAGAAATTGCAGCGTCAAGCTAATGCATTGTGAATCGTACATCAAGGCGCTCGTCAGACGATGGAGGCGCAATTGTATTAGGAGGCTCATTAGTGGCAAGACCATCAGTGGTGTCCACGATGAGGCTACAGTAGTCACTGGCTATCTCAACTCTGTCCGCCCCTGATGTACAGCAACAGGTTGAAATGGTTGACGTTGTTGGGGAGTTGTCTGCAAACTTCGTACTACCCGCCAGACCTTAGATAGAGGTTGCGTGGGGTCCAGAAATCCACAGAATTTTCTCCAACGTTGCCTGTAAATTTTGTCAAGATGACGAAGAACATTTCGTTGAGCTCGACGATAGGCGGAAAGGTCTGAAGGCGACTTCGCTCGTCTGTATCGGCGTTCGGCACGGCGACGGATTGCACGAAGGGCCTCGTATTGGGAGTCAACTGCCGATCCCTGCATCGGTAAGTTAACCTGTTTGGTTGTGTCACGCAGTGAAGAAGCAATGATCTTCTCGACCTCGGAATGATCAGTCGTGTGCTCACAGCCAGACTTGACAGATGCCTTGAACAGTGTCCAGTCTGTTTGACGGATATAGTGTGTGTGCGTGCGGCGAAACCACCTGAACTGAACATAGGTTGGAAGGGTGGTTACTGCCGCGAGTGTCCAAATCTGTGCACCAACATGCGGAGGGCAGAAGGCATCTGGAAACGAAACAGAGGTCAAGGCAGCTGCTGTAGGACGTGCCACGAACAAACGAGGTGATCCGCCGTTTAGTAAGCTTAGTCCATTGTTGCATATAAAATTGGCCAAATATCTTCCGCGATAATTCGTTATAGTGCTACCCCAGAGAAGATGATGTGCTATAAAATCACCGATCACAATGTGTGGCCCTTGTGCTGCTTGAAGAATGGTCCCCAGGTGGAAGCAGTTCATCTGTGCGCTTGGGTGTATGTATCCTCCGATTACTGAGAATGCCTGCTTTTCATGTCTTATAGTCAGGCTCACGTAATCGTTGCTGGTATGCGACGCGACTTTATGTCTCAAGAACGTCAAATCATGGCGTATACAAACGAGAATTTTGCTCGTACGTTGATCACTGCGGGACCAAATATGGATATATCCAGATTTACGAAAGTTGAAAACATATTCAGGTCACATATAAGGACAACAGTAAATTGATATTTAAAAGCCATTGTCTGAAGTCTGACAGACAGCCACGTAGGCCACGAGCATTCCATTGCATAACAAGCGACTGGCGCATGCGTTCTTCGAACATCATTGCCATGTTTACTTACTGAAGAACCAGTAGAAGATAGGATTGCATCATAAAAGATGGGATTGTATCACAAGTGAATGGAGGCAAACGATTCCGCGATGTGTGCGATGAGATTATCTCGTTATTCCTGTCATGACCAGCTAGACACATTTGACGAACCCTCTTACCTTCCCATACAAATTTCGCTTTGTCAAATCACTCAAATCTTATCTAGATAAATGGCTAGATAGATAGAAAGAAGAAAGATAGATAGATAGATAGATAGATAGATAGATAGATGTGTAAACGCTTACAGTGCCTGCAGTTTCACTACGATATGCTTAACATTTGCTATTTGTGACACTACTACACCGAGAATCATACATAAGCTGACATGCAAAAATGCACTTCCTGAAAAGATATCACGCAAATTTTATGATAAAACTCTAAGAAAACAAAATGAATTTTTATGCTCGCATTACCAAACAAAGGAAGACGTCATGTAAGTACATTTTTACTACCCTTATGCTAGCAATATTATAATAACTACAATAGGAAGAATCATGAATACTTTACATACATGACAAATGTGGCACTCATAATCAAAATATCAGCATATGATGAGATGTATTATAGGTAAAAACGCGTTAACAAAAAGCTAGGGCACCTAATAAACGAGTCTTTTGCTTTCCTCACGTCATCAACAAAATTTTCCAAGTTTTCTTTTAGAATGGGGGGCATACAGTTACAAAGACGGCGATTTGAATTCTCTGGATATGGTTTTCATAGACGATGTCACAGAACAAGCGCTGAAAACGGGCGCGCCGCCAAATTCTTGCGATAACGCGCCCGAGAGACGCGGCGAGGTTAACAAAAAAAAAAGAAAAGAGAAAACAAGCATCCAAGGCTCCCCGGGCGCGCGACGCCTCTCCTCTCGGAAGCGTGGCTTCGCCGATGAACCTCCTCACCCCACAGCGGCGGCCGGGCAAGCGCTAGAAATTTCCAGGAGGAAAGGGGCGTGTATGCCGAGATGAGTCATCTGTCGGGGACGGCCCCCGTACAGTCCCGCGCCTATCCCCAGCCTTCGCTGCGCATCGCGCCGACGAAAGGAGGAGAACTTTCTGGAATGTCGCGCGGAAGGTATTTAACCGAGCAGCGGAGATGAGAGATCAGGAGGAGACGGAAGTGAGCGCCAGAGCGCGTAAGGATTCCGCCGTGTAGTCGGCGAAGGTTTTGGCCCGAAGGGACGAAGCCGGAGATGAAGAGGATTTCCACCTGAGGGGTGAAGGCTCGAGCTACAGGCAAGAGCGTGTGTTTACCGCTATCGAGCGAAGACGCGTGGCCACAGCTGCGGGTGTGAAGCCGACGTGTTCCGGCGAAGAAGTTGAAGTTGAAGAGTGGCCAATTGAAGACGGGAGGTTTCCTGGAAGAGAAACTTCGAGGGCTGCGGAACGACAACAACGCTGGACTTTGAGTGAGTGATTCTCGGAAGAGTATCATCCAGACTTTTGTTCCAAGAACTTTGGACTGGATAGGTTTCTATCTCTTTAGTCTTTAAGTGTCTTGGTTGTTCAATGCATGCGACTGCATTGTAGAGCGTATCGTTTGTTGTCTGTGTCCGTTGTTTCGAGTGTGGCTGATTGTACTGTGTAGTACGTTGTTTGATTGGTGACATATTGTCCTCAGCTATTGTGGAGTGAGCTTTCTTGTGTATTGATTTCGATCTGCCATTTTTTGAGAATATAATATTTGTTTTGTTTATCAACTCTCGGCTCTGACTTGTTCTTGGGCCACAGCCGGCGTCTGCTGGCGCGCCAAAAAGGACCACTTCTAAATTGTCCACGCTTTCGTGGTGCGGTTCGGGGGGCCGATACTTCGGCTCTTGGAATTAGCCCGGCGATCGCCTCCCTAATTAACGGGACCGTTGTGACAATTAATCCGGCGTCCGCGAGACAGGACCTTTTGGTGCACAGTGTGTCCAAAGTAGTGAGAAAGAGCCTCGAGTTGTTGATAGTGCTATCGGAACGATTTTGTGTGTTGCTCAATGCTCTAGTTAACGAGTGCAGGAGAGTGTTCCGATAGACTGATTTAGGCAGATACTTATTGCACGCGGCAAGGTTTTATTTGCGAGTTGCGAGACACAATGGATCTCGAAAAGTTAGTTGCGCTTGGTGAGAAGATGGGTCTTTCCGGCGCCGAACTACGGAAGTGGGTAAGCCAGAAGGAGAAAGAGGCGGTGGAGAGAGAAAGGTTGGCAGCTGAGAGGGCCAAGGAAGAAAAAGCAGCTGAGTTGGAACGAGAGAGGTTGGCAGCTGAAAGAGCGAAGGAAGAAAAAGAGCAGCAATTGAAGTTGGAGCTGGAGAGAGAGAAGTTGGCAGCTGAAAGAGCGAGAGAAGAAAGAGAAGCGAGGGAGCGACAGCTGAAGGAAGAAAGAGAAGCGGAGATGGCTGAAAGGGAACGGCAGTGGCATGCACGAGATGGAACTCGAGCGGCTCCGTTTGCAACAGCGAAGTGAAACTCCCGTCCAACCTAGAGTTGAAAGCAGCGAACGGGAAGATCATGGCTTCCGCTTGAACCCAAGCAAGTTGCTCGTGGCGTTTCATGAAAGGAAAGACGACCTTGACGCGTACCTTCACCGATTCGAGACGATTGCGAAGAGCCAGAATTGGCCGGAACATCAATGGGCAACTGCTTTGAGTACTTGCTTGAGTGGTGAAGCGCTCAGTGTGTACGGTAGGCTGACGCCGACCGATGCAGCCAACTACGCCAAGGTGAAAGCTGCTTTGCTGAAGCGATTTAAATTTACTGTCGAAGGATTCCGGGACAGATTTCGGACAGGAAAGCCAGCTGATAGTGAGACGGCTACGCAGTATGCCGCCCGACTTTGCCATTATTTCGACAGATGGATTGAACTTTCAGGGACAGCGCAGGAGTACGATGAGCTTAGAGAGCTGCTAATTAGAGAACAATTTCTTACTAGTTGCCACCGAAAACCTGTCACTGTACTTAAAAGAGAGGAAGGCTGACTCACTTGAAGACATGCTTGAATTGGCTGATCAATTCTTGGAAGTGCAAGGTGGCACTAATTTGGCCAAGGTCAAGAAGGATTGTCCCGATGATTCGAAGAAATTGGCTCCCGAAGAAAAGAAGCGTGCACCAGAGAGCATTCCGCGATGTTTTCTGTGTAACCGAGTGGGTCATCGCGCGAAAAACTGTCGAACGATCTTTACGAACCCTACGGTAGTAAAATGTTTTAAGTGTGGTCAGACTGGGCACAAAGCAGATGCATGTCGAAACGGAGCGAGTCAAACTCACCAGGTATCCTGTGTGCAAGCAGCACCGAAATCTGATAATAATGCCGTCACCGACGGATTTGTAGAATTGAAAAATGGGGAGAAAATTCCTATTGTTGGTGCTGTAATGTCAAAACAGTCGACCGGTGATACGAAGCGAATGCCAACACTACCTGGAAAAGTTGCGGGCAAAAAGGTTACGGTGTTAAGAGATACCGGCAGTTCAACTGTTATCTTGCGGAGAAATTTGGTACGGGAAGGTGGGTTAACAGGCAAAACGAAACCGGTTTGCCTAATTGACCGTACAGTTCGGATGCTTCCCGAAGCAGAGATTGAGGTGGAAACCCCGTACTTCAGCGGGAAAATTACCGCTCTATGTATGACGACCCCCCTTTACGACCTTGTCATCGGAAACATCGACGGGGCGCGAGGACCGAATGATCCGGAATGTTTGGGAGAAGACCCTAAGATAGAGCCCTCGCCAACACAGCGGCCGCGAGATACAGTGGAGGAGCATCCCGTGACGGATCTCACTAGAGCCCAAGGTGAAGCTGCGGCGCAAGAGACAGCGAAGGAGAAGACGATCGTGTCGAATAAGTTCACGGGCAGAGCAACCGGACTTAAGTCGGCACGACCTCAACCGACTGACAGTGTAAAGGTGACGGAGTCGGCCAGCCGGGCCAAATGTCGAGACATGAACAAGCTGGTAAATAAACCGACAGGACCCGTTGAACGTTATGACCCGATAACTGTGTCAGAAGTGACAACGATGGCTGAGGACGCCACCTCAGATACCGTCGTTGGAAACGGCTCGCCGAAAAAGAACAGGGAAAAACCAGAAGAAATCGAGCGAGCACCGCAAGAAAGGACGCAAGCGCCGCTCAAAGTACACAGGATAAGTGCTGAGGTCAAAGCAGAATGTGTTTGGCAGTGTTGAGTGCCATATGTTGTGTTAATGTTGTGGTATCCTGTGTCACAAGTGTCGAAGTGTTGTGCTGTGATGTGATGTATAATATTGTACCATTGTTGTAGTGAGAGAACTTTGTACATTTGTATTCTTGGGAATGTGTGGTGGAGTGTTGTACTCATGTGCTTGTGGTTGTGTTTTCACGTGTTGTGTAAGTGAATTACAATGTACAATTGTATTAAGTGATCTATTGTGAATGTGAAGTCTCATGAGCGACGGATGGTGTTACAGTCCTGTGAGAGTGTGTGGTGACTGTTCGCGCTCGTTTGTGTGGTTTTGAATATTATGAGATAATATTCTTAAAGTGGGGGGCAGTGTCACAGGACGAGTGCTGAAAACGGGCGCGCCCCCCAAATTCTTGCGATAACGCGCCCGAGAGACGCGGCGAGGTTAACAAAAAAAAAGAAAAGAGAAAACAAGCATCCAAGGCTCCCGGGCGCGCGACGCCTCTCCTCTCGGAAGCGTGGCTTCGCCGATGAACCTCCTCACCCCACAGCGGCGGCCGGGCAAGCGCTAGAAATTTCCAGAAGGAAAGGAGCGTGTATGCCGAGATGAGTCATCTGTCGGGGACGGCCCCCGTACAGTCCCGCGCCTCTCCCCAGCCTTCGCTGCGCATCGCCGCCGACGAAAGGAGGAGAACTTTCTGGAATGTCGCGCGGAAGGTATTTAACCGAGCAGCGGAGATGAGAGATCAGGAGGAGACGGAAGTGAGCGCCAGAGCGCGTAAGGATTCCGCCGTGTAGTCGGCGAAGGTTTGGCCCGAAGGGACGAAGCCGGAGATGAAGAGGATTTTCCACCTGAGGGGTGAAGGGCTCGAGCTACAGGCAAGAGCGTGTGTTTACCGCTATCGAGCGAAGACGCGTGGCCACAGCTGCGGGTGTGAAGCCGACGTGTTCCGGCGAAGAAGTTGAAGTTTGAAGAGTGGCCAATTGAAGACGGGAGGTTTCCTGGAAGAGAAACTTCGAGGGCTGCGGAACGACAACAACGCTGGACTTTGAGTGAGTGATTCTCGGAAGAGATCATCCAGACTTTTGTTCCAAGAACTTTGGACTGGATAGGTTTCTATCTCTTAGTCTTTAAGTGTCTTGGTTGTTCAATGCATGCGACTGCATTGTAGAGCGTATCGTTTGTTGTCTGTGTCCGTTGTTTCGAGTGTGGCTGATTGTACTGTGTAGTACGTTGTTTGATTGGTGACTATTGTCCTCAGCTATTGTGGAGTGAGCTTTCTTGTGTATTGATTTCGATCTGCCATTTTTTGAGAATATAAATATTTGTTTTGTTTATCAACTCTCGGCTCTGACTTGTTCTTTGGGGCCACAGCCGGCGTCCGCTGGCGCGCCAAAAAGGACCACTTCTAAATTGTCCACGCTTTCGTGGTGCGGTTCGGGGGGCCGATACTTTGGCTCTTGGAATTAGCCCGGCGATCGCCTCCCTAATTAACGGGACCGGTGTGAA
>WOVY01002640.1:0-192513 GCA_013436015.1 Rhipicephalus annulatus | reverse complement strand
AGAGTATAAGATGCAAGGAAAGGCAGGGAGGTTAACCAGACGCACATCCGGTTTGCTACCCTGCACTGGGGAAGGGATAAAGGGGAGAAAAGAGGTTGCAGAAAGATGAGAAGGTACACACAATCACGAGCACACTCGGGGAGCACACACAGTTACAGGCGGTCGCTCAGGTTTGTTGACTTAAGGTAAAGTAGCAGTGCTTTAGTTGCTTTCTGCGCAACTGAGGCAGATGCCCAAGGGTTCCTAGGTATCTTCTGCACACCAAATGGTCCGGGGTCAAGTCGATTCAAAACCATCCGTAGCTGCATCGCTGTGTGTCGTAGCAAGCGCAGCTGCACAGGACGTGTTCGATGGTCTCTTCATCTCGCAGTAGTCACATGTAGGAGTGTCTGCCATACCAATGCGAAAGGAGTACGCCTTTGTGAATTCAACACCCCCCACCAAAGGCGGCATAACGTGTCGCATCGAAGCGGGAAAGTGTGATGGTAGCTTTAGTTGAGCGAAGGATCCAGTTCATAAAATTGACACCTTTGGAAGGTGGTAGACGACCAGAACGTGCGTGTGAGATCTCGAGCCAGCAGGTAAAGTTGTTTTGCTGCATCATTCCTTGATAGAGGATCAGGACTACACGGGTTTCTTCATGGGCTGAGCGGGCTGCATCATCGGCTAATTGATTTCCGGTAATACCGATATGTCCAGGCAGCCATTGATAAATAATATCATGCCCTCATGCGTGCTAGAGCTTCATGATGGCAATGTCTTATTTCTTCTACCAGTTGGTCATGGCTCCTCCTACGCATGGTAGACTGCAAACTCTGAAGCGCTGCCTTCGAATCACAGAATATGACCCATTTTCCTGGACGTTCTTGAACGAGATATTGTAAAGCAGCCCTTACAGCAGCAAGCTCTGATGCCGTAGATGTAGTCATATGCGACAACTTAAACTTGATTGTCATTTCTGCAGCCGGAATTACAGCGGCACCTGATGAGCTGCTGGATGAGACGGACCCATCAGTGTATATCTGCGTTCGGTCTAAGTACAACTCATGTAATAATAGCAGTGTTGCTTGCTTCAATGCTACTCTGGAGTGACTGCTTTTCTTTTTGATTCCCGGAATTTCTAGACGTACTTTGCGGCTGGTCGAGGCACCACAAAGGGCTTGCCGTTCTCGCAGCTGGCGTATATCCTGATGGAATGCTGTTTAGGTGCTTGGCTATGACGTCTGAAAACGTAGGACGTGGTCTTCCGGAAGGTAGAAGGGCCAAGTGGTGGTCGGGGACACGGCTAGCATGTCGAATGTGCGCTCTGAGGCAATCCACAACTATATATGTCCTGACCGGATGGTCTTTGGCAAGCATGATTGTGGCATAAGTAGAAGCGCATCGGGGCAGTCCCAGGAGATGCGCAGTGCCTGACCCTGCAAACTCTTCAATGAATGAGTATTTGATTTGCAAGTGTTAGTCAGCACCGGCAAGCTGTAGCGCAATAGACCCAGAAATAGGGCCCTGTACAGCTGTAGCATGGAGGCCACAGAAGTTCCCCATGCTTTACCGCACAAGAATTTCATGATATGCACAATAGATAGCAGTCTCTTCTTCAAGTACGCACAATGTGGGCTCCACGAAAGACTTCTGTCGATAATTATGCCCAGGAAACGATGCGTCCGTGCATATTTGACACTCTGCCCATTGATGTAAACAGGGTATGGCGTCATTGGTTTGCGTGTAAACGCCATCACGCGCACTTCACAGTTGATATATTTAGGCCTTGTTTCTGAAGGTTGGCTGTTGTGAGGGTTGCTGCCCGCTGTATTCGTGCACGCACCTGAGGGCGAGTAACTGCAGCACTCCAGAGGCAAATGTCATCGGCGTATATGGATAGGCACACCGACTTTGGCAGAACCTTCACCAGGCCAATGAGGGCCACATTGAACAATGTGGGGCTTAAAAACACCTCCCTGAGGTACTCCGCAGTAGGTGTAATGTCAGCAGTTTTACTCTCATCTGTTTGCACAAAGAAACCCCTGCCAGTTATATAGTCTTTTATCCATTGAAACATTCGTCCACCAATGCCCATTGCTGCGAGAGAAGTGAGGATGGAATCGTGAGCTACAATATCATATGCACCCTTCACGTCAAGAAAGAGTGCCACTGATATGCGCTTGCGACTTTTTTCTTGTTGAACAAATGTCGATAAATCAATGACACAGTCAATGGAGGAGCGGCCCCGACGAAAGCCTGCCATGCAAGAAGGGTATTTGGTGTATCGTTCCAAATACCACTCGAGACGAAATAGAACCATTCTTTCCATCACTTTTCCGAGGCAGCTTGCGAGGGCAATAGGGCCATACGCTGTCAACTCCAATGGTGATTTTCCCGATTTCAAAGTGGTATTAATCGACTTATTTTCCATTCTCGGGGAACACTGCCGCTGAGCCAGGAGTTGTTGAAGCATGTTAAAAGTTCTTTTCTAGCTTTTGTCCAAGGTGTCCCAACGCACTATAAGTAATACCATCAGGACCTGGCGATGACATGCGCTTAGAAGCGACTAACGCACCTTCCAGTTCTTCCATGGTGAACGGAGTAGTCAATTTCTGGTAATCGCGTCTCAGGAACGATCACGGCGTCGATGCTCTCATTCATAATATTCCCGGCAACTCTCGTGCAAAATTCTTCAGCCACCTCGAGTTCTGTTTTTCCATGATGGAGTGCCAAAGCTTTAAAAGGGTGCCGTTGTTGCGGAGAGGAGCGAAGACCATAGACTGTTCTCCAGATATATGACAGCGGTTTATGAGGGTCTAGAGATTCGCAGAATGCTTTCCAGCGTTCGCTCTCCAGCTTGTAAATGCGGCGTTGAATCTTTTTCTGGAGCCGCCTTGCTTCCCTCAGATCGTAAATTGATCTTGTGCGTCTGTATCGTCGTTCCGCACGCCTTCGTATAGCTTGTAATTTTTCCAGTTCGATGTCAAACTGTGTTACTTTAGACGAAAATGGTAATTTGCGTTTGGACGCTTGCATAGCTTCTACTACGGTATTTTCCAGGCTGCAGGCGAGGCCTTCTTGGCAAGCGTTCTCAACACGCGATGCAAACATCGACCAGTCAGTGCCAATTGCAACACCGGAAGATAATTTTTTCATGATACCATCGATCGTCACGTAGGTGGGTATGTGATCACTCCCATGAGTCTCATTATCGCAAAACCACTTAACATTGTGAGAGAAGCACCGTGACACCAATGTCAGGTCAAGGCAACTGCCATACGTGAGACCCCGCAGATATGTGGGGGTACCATCGTTCATGATGGAAAGGTGGTAATCGGAAGCGAATGTAACAAGGTTCCGGCCCCTGGCATTCATCCTAGTGCTTCCCCAAAGCATGTGATGGGCATTGAAGTCACCGGTGATGATCCAAGGCCCATCGGTTCTCATTAAGATGTCTTTTAATCAGTCGCAGTCAAATCGCGATGACGGAAATATATATCCACCAATAAGCGTGAACAAAACTGCATTCTTCTTCACACGAAGACACACGTACTGATTGTCGTCATTTGAACTTATTGGGTGCGAAAGATAAGTCAAGTCTGTGCGAATGTAAACAATTACTTTGCTTCGTTCTTCGCAAGTGGCTGAACAAAAAGCTTCATAACCGGACAATCTATAAGGCGTTGATCTCATGATTGTCAAGTTCACACCAGTGACATACATTCGTCATCCATTCACGTACCGTGATATCGAATTTGGTATACGTGAAGCTAGCGAAACGGCCGCAAGCGCATCATGAGCGTGGCATGTAATCATGTTGTTAAATGACACGCATGTCATAATTTTCATGTTAGGATTGGTCTCTTGTAATCGGCATGCAATCGTGTCATACCATACCAGTTTTGCAACACGCCATGTGAACGAAACTGCTGCAAGAGCTGCAGGACTCTGAAATGTAAATCATGATATTCATGACATACATGTAATAATTTTCATGTTATGACTAGTCAAATATGTTCTTCATACAGTCATTTTATGCTATACCAAGTTTTGCATTAATACAATTATCCAAACGACCAGGAGCGCATAAAGTTGTAGGTGGCTGGATAGATGGATAGATAGATAGATGGATAGATAGATAGATAGATAGATAGATAGATAGATAGATAGATAGATAGATAGATAGATAGATAGAAAGATAAATGCATGTTCAAAGTCGCGGAAGTTCGCTAAGAAATGCTTCACGTTTAAAATTATGGTTGCGATGGGAGGGAAAAGGCACCTAATTTCTGCAGCCTATTCGGGAGCACGGCGCAGTCCCTGGAAAAATTATGCCTGGAACGTGAGCCCGGAACGCACTGCCCTACCTTCTGATTTTACCCTCCTCCTTCGATGGAGAAAAACTTTATTTATCCCAAGAGGGAAAGGTGCGGTGGTGGAGTGTCGGAGGAGCCTACGCAGCGTAGGTCTCCACTACCCTCTTGGCCCAATCCAAGATCTGGTCCTGGATCTCGGGCGCCGAGCTGCACATAGCAGCCTCCCACTGCTCCATACTATTAATGTGTAGAGAATTATGTGGTGGGTTTGGAGTACACCCCCACATGATATGGTCTAGCTTAGCACTTTGTTGACAAAAAGTGCGCGAAGGGGATGAGTATATCGAAGGCGAGCGTGTCCGACGGCCGCCCCCTGCGAGTACAACAATGCTCTCACAGTTGTCTCCGAGCAGCCGTGATGTCACGTCTCAGAGTGGTACCGTTTCGTCACGTGACTGAGCAGTATGGACGTGAGTGATCTCACGCGGCGACCGATTGCAACACAAGGCAGGAGGCATGGCCTCCGAGATTTCATGCTGGCAGGAGGCTCCCGATTGAAAAGAGAGCGACGTTGCATGAGCAGTTTTTCTAGGAGGCGTTGTCACGGTAAATGTGTCTTTGAGGCTTGTGTTGGCTGATGTCGAGTGAGAGTTTGGCTCAAACGTGAATACGACTACGTGAATAAAGCTTTCGCTAAAACAAAACATTTATAGGCGGATCTCATTAACGCGTATTTTAGTCTAAAATAGAAGTCTACTTGCCTTGACAGCCCAAGCAAACGGCGAAAGAAAGAAACATACGACATGAATGTGGTGTAGGGAACGCTCACTTTGTCAACTGCCTGACAATTTCAGCGGACTTTGGCTACATCTTACGCTTTGTAAAATAGTACATGGACGCCGAAGGTTTCAGCGGTAAATAAAACACGTTTCTGTGCAATGACAAAAATAAATAGCTTAGTACGTGCTCGTATAGTAAGAAATCAATCATTTTAACGTGAAGCAGGACGCGTCTTTCGGGCATACGAATCCGAGTCAAGTTTGAAGCTCCCATATCTCGTCATTCCCTTGCATCTAGCAGCTCACTAGCGTCAGATGTCCCCGTAGGAAGTTTGTGAGAAACTCTATGGCACGGAGTCCTAGCGAATGCTGGTTGATTAAAATTAACAGAAGGTTGCTGCGTGGAGTGGATGTCACTACGGAGCTTCTCCACACCTACAAATGAAGCATACAGGCAGTACTATCGATATGCCAATGGAATAGACTTCCTGCACATGGAGCAGAAACAAAAGTAGTGCCGGTTGTGCTCCAAGTCTGCCAAGAAAGACACCATGAGGTAATCTTAGTAACGTTGGAATCGACAGCATCAGGTAGAGAGAAGTAGGAAGAAAATAAATTGGCAAGATAAGAGAAAGAGGAATCGAGGGATTATCAAGTAAATGTCTAGAAACAGGGGAAGGGAATATAAATAGGAAGAAAGAGAAAGAAAGCCAGACCTAGAGTGACCAATAAAAAGAAAATAAAGAGAAAGATTTATAGCAACGCGAAAGTTCCAGATATAGAGAAAGAGACGAAAATAAAGACAAATAAAATACAGACGGTACAGCAGACAGGGGAAGAAAAATAAAGCAAAGTTAAAGAAAAAAAAGGTGGCCCTGCTCTACACAACCTTCAGGCTTGTTGCCACTGCCGAGAAGCTACCTTGAATTTTAGTCTTTAGTCGCACACAACTGTATTCTTAGGGACGATTTAGTTGAAGCTAAAACTAAAGGGCACGTTTGCGCGGCATTGCGTTGCGTGAGTGTGGGGGCATTGTTTTACTGCTTTCATTTTCATCGTTGAACATCTGGCGTGGCGTCAGGGCGCCAATATGTGGACGAAGGGGCCTCGAGGAGCAGGCGTTGCTGGCATTTGCGCAAATGGCACTTTAGGTCGTGCATAACTTAAAGACTGTAGGATTTACCTCACCAGTTAACTTTATATTCTTGCACGAACAAATAATTTTGAAGTTTTATTATTTTTATGACAGGATAAATATTTTAAGGAGGCTTTCTTATCGTACACTAAGCTGTTTTTCATGGAGTATACCAGCTTTTTTATACAGGTAATGAAACACTATGAACCATCTCCCTGAAGGAAACCATAATGGCATGCGAAGCAATAGCAATGCGCACGACGTAGACCCAGATGAAACGGGAGTCGACGCGGGTGCTGAAAGAACGATTTGAAGTGAAACACGATATAGCCTCTACTCGAGTAAAGGTTTCTTTGAAACGCAAAAGCACGCGAGGTGACATGAATTTCGTGTAAGTTTCATTGCAGATAAAGTTGATTCACGCGAGGGAACGAAGGAAGAAATTTCACAGCGAACGACGGATCACGTGACGTGCGCGTGATCGAAACGTGCCGTCATCGCTTCATCCGCACTCCTCTGCTCGCGGCCAGTATCTAAAAATTTTGTTAGCGGCACAGATGGAAATGTGTCACCTCTATATCGATCCCTCCATTTGATGGTTGTCTGCTCTAGATTGCGAGGATTCAGCGTCGAATTCGTCAACATTGGTTGGATTGGCGTGGCTAGGAAGCAGGCAGCTTACGGGAAGTACTCCGTTTTGGCGCGCTTCTCGCAACAACGTGGAAAGTGACGGGAGCGCACCCTCAGCGTTTAATGTAGACGCAGACGCCGCTTCGCGTTTGAGATGCACGAAAAAGGCGGATCTTTTTCACGCGTTACAAAACGCGAAGTCAAAACAGATAAAATAAAAGAAAAATAGCTCCCAAGCATTTCGCCGAGAGTGAACAAGGTTACGTGTGAATGCACGGGGTGATGCTATGAGGGGGAGTAAAGTAAAAATCCGTTGGCATTCGCCAGTGAGTTAACGTAAACTCCTTGTGTGATCACATTGCGATTCCCAGAAACCATTAGACCCTCTCGGGAAGTTTGGTAAGTTTACGCGTATATGTGAGAGTAAATTCGTGCTATAATGATGTTTATGTCCACAGACCGCTTCGCCCACTTGCGCTCGGCCTCACGGGCCCTTCACCACGCTGCCTTGTCTTCAACCGGTGCGACATCTTCAACGACGCGTGCAATGCTAGCACTCGATTGCGTTGTACTCGTTGTTGGAGGTATTGCAGTCGAGGTTGGTGCCTGCGATGGATCCATACCTATGACGACTTGCCGATCTCGAGCAAGTCGTCATAGGTATGGATACGAAGCGGAGGGCGGAGCGCGCGCAATCACTTGGTGTGTGACGTCACTGCGCCGTTGCTACAGGCGCTCTTCACGCCGTTGCTTGGGGAGAGGAGGAGGCGCACCAGGAATGGCGGATTCAGGGTCGCTTATAAAGTGCGTACGCACCGAATACAAATATCCTACTGGTGTCAGCTGCATCCTGTCTCAAATAGCTCCATCTATAAAAATAAAGGTGGAACAAGCGTGCTGCATGAGCATAGGAGTCGAGAGTATGCAAGGGATTCCGCGAGCGTAGCTCCGGCTGTGGGCATGCGACGTGTCCGCCCCTGCACCATATTAAACTAATCACGTCACTATACGGTCCACAGAGCAGCGGGATTTTACCGTCACGCTTGACTTTAGTTTTAAGGAACCCAAAGAATGTTTCCACGCGACTCGTGGTCGAGCGTTGCAGGTGGTGAGAGATGCGTGTTGCGAGTGGGCGAAGAAGCAACACCACCAAGGTGTGTTGAGAGGAGCCGGCAGCTGCTGCATGCATGTGAGTGAGAGAGTGATCTTAACGCGCAGGTGTGACGTGGGCCACTGGGCGTCGCTCCAAAAACTGCGGCGGGGGGAACGCGGCGGGGCGCGTTCGCATGAAAGTGCAGACGGCCAGCGCTAAACAGACTAGTCAATGCGCTGCTTCGCATCAATTATTAATGCCTTTCTATTCCTACACCGCTTTACTGTGTTAATTACATATGCTTCGCGAGCGCCACGGTGCGTAATGAACACACAGAGACGCCTGGAGAGGGGGTGATTGCTGTTGGAGTGGTCGTGGCACCAGAAGTTGAGGTAGTGAACAGCGACTCGCAAGCAGCCGTCCTTAGCTTCGCGCGATGGCCTCGTCATCTCGGGGCAGGTTGCCCGTATACTTCAATCAAGTTACAACAGCAAGGATGGAGGCAATTTTCGTAGAGTGGTAGCCTCGGCGTCGTCGTCCTCGTATTTCAAAATTTAAAAAATTGACCATTTTTTATCGGAGGAGCCCAACTCCACCAACGTCCCGCTTGCAGGCAAACAGGCGTTACACACCACAGTTAGACGTCTCAGCCACCGATGCGGGGTGGATTCGGTGGCTGCCTCCACCTCCGAAAGTGGGGTGGGTAGAACACAACAACGCAACAACGGCGACAGGAATGGCCTTGAGGCGGTCGCCTGACCCCATTAATCAACCAAAGGCCACACTGCGGCACGTATGCTTTGAAAGTGTGCTGGAAATGTTAATTAATGCGCTACCACCACTCACTTCGCGACGAGTCCTAGGCAGGTATGAACTACGAGCTGAATCGTTGCTGCTACCACCACGTGAGAGCAGGAGTCGGCTACCGCTACTGGGAGGCGGCATTCGCAAGCGACGAGCTGCCCGACTAGCTTTGAACCATTCGGCAAGCCAAAGATGCCACCCGGGTCGAAGAATTTCGAGCAGTGATAGTCTGACGCCATATGCGCTGGGCGCGACCAGCGTCTTTCGGCGCGGCCCGACGGCAACCAGCAAGAAATGCGACATTCTGCATTGGGGGAACGCCGCTTGCTAGACGCGAGCCGGACGCGCTCGCATCGGCTCCTGCTTTTTTAAATGTTTTTGACCGCAAATTTGCCAATCGACCTCGGTTTTTCGACTCATCTGATCCAGTTTCTTTCAAGGATCGAGTGGATACCCGACTTTCGCGGGTAGGTCAAGCTTTCGAACTTTTATTCGGGTGTTTCGCCTTGTCCCACGTTGGCGCTCAGCTCAGCCTGCCGAGCGAGACGCTTCGAGGATGCCGCTCGAGGAGATGGTCTTCGGTGAAGAAATCTCCAGGCAGGAGGATGAAGCCTCCGGATAGATTGTTGCCCACTCTCGGAAGAAGCAGCGTCAGGATTTTACGCCCGGCGACAGCCCTGGCCCCAGTGCCGGTCATCGTGCCGCCCGTCCAGCGCACCCGAAGGGGCCGATAAACAAGCTCATCGCCGCGTCGCGCCTGCCGCGATTGCCTAAAGATCACTACCGGGTTGTCATACGTCCCAAGGGAGGCATGGATGTGCGCAAGGTCAGTGGAATCAAGGTTACCCAAGCTTTGGTGATGGCTGCTTGTCTCGGGCCGCCGCAGGCTGAGGAAGATATTGTTTGTGCCAATGAAATGCAGAACATTTTTGTGATCAGCACGCCACACGCTAGGAACGCAGAAGCCTACGCTAAAGTGAAGCAAATTTGAGTGGGAGAAACGTTCATGAAGTCTCTACTTACGTGACGCCACCCGGGGATACGTGCAGAGGAGTTGTTCGCGGTATCGACCCTGAGCTCTGTGATGACCGGCTTGGTGAGCTCTTCGTGCACGCAAGCAATCCGAAGGTTCTTGGAGCACGGCGCATCAAGAAAACGCCCACGGTGATCGCCTGTTTGACGGTATGAAAGTTCCAAACTACGTCATGTGTGGGACGAACCTGATCCGGTGCACGCTCTACCGACGACAAGTCGACGCCTGTCGAACCTGCGGAAAGCTGGGACATCGCTCGGACGTTTGTCCCACTCCTACAGTCATCACCTGCCCGGACTGTGGGGTCTCATCGCCCCCTGAGAATCATACGTGCCAGCCGAAGTGCTCCATCTGTGGAGGAGCGCATCCGACGGCGGATCGGGCCTGCAAAAGCAGGTACCAGGTTCCCTACATCGTTCGGCGTAGAAGGCGACGACGGAGAAAAGCAAACAAGCAGCGCGCGGAGTTCGTGCCACAGCAAGCTCCCGGGCTTGGGTTCAACCAGGGGGTGGCCTTGATAACCCTGGGCGGGGTGCGGGTCACCGCTCTCGCTCGAGGGATAGGTCTGCCTCCTGTGCCCGGATTCAGCAGGAACCTACCTGGGCTGAACGAGTGGGCCCAAAACGTGAGTTTCGCACTATCGTGCAGCGTCAGTTGCCAGAGCAAGCTACGGCTAGAATACAGCAGCTAGAGCATGAGAATGCAACTCTGAGGAGTGAGCTTCAGGAGAATAAAGCATTAGTTGAGGAGCTTAGGCAGCGCCAACGCACGCCGGAAGGGGCGGTGAAAGTGCAGCAGGACCTAGAGGCGGTAAGCGAAAAGCCGCTGACCCTCAGGTAGATATCGAGAAGGAGTTCAGTGACATTAAACAGAAAATTATGGGGGTGGTTCATTAAAATAAGGAGGCCATCGCTGGTGTCAGCTCTGTCATCCAGTCCCTTTCTGCAAGGGTGGTGGTGGTGGAGCAAAACCTAAGTAGCAATCATGGCGAAGGTAAATAAAACATTTGTCATTTGGCAATGGATTTGCGCGAGCTTCCACAGGAAGAAGGCAGTCTTGCAGCAGTTCGTCAGCTCACAGGAGAATAAGCCAGCCGTAATACTCCTCCAGGAGACCCTTAAAGGAGAGGTGGCCCTCCGGGGTTATCGCTCCGTGGCCTGCTGGGGGGAAGGAAAACGCGGGGTCGCCACCCTCTTATCCAAAGAGTTCTCCTTTGAGGTTCGCGATGTACGTCCAGACCTAAAGGTGGAACACATACTCATTGAGTTAATCCCAAACTCTCGGCTTAAGGAGCACCTATTCATTCTCAACGTTTATAGCTCACCATCTGATACTCGGGAGACTTTTAATGCGCTTCTCTGCAAAGCCTCCAAAATCGCGGGCTCGGCTCCGTTGACAGTTGCTGGCGACTTCAATGCGCAACATCAGACATGGGGCTATATCAATAATACGGCTAAGGGGCGGGCGCTTCTGCAGCATACTACCAATCTTAATATGTTACTAGTTACTGATCACAACTTTCCCACATGTCTCGGCAATTCTGTAGCAAGGGACACCACGCCGGACCTGGCTTTTGTCAGGAACGTCGAGTGCCCTTTCTGGCAGAACTTGCATGAGAACTTGGGGAGCGACCATTTCATCGCGTCTATCTCCCTCGATGTTAAAGCACCGCCGCCGCGGGTTTTCAAAATTGTTGATTGGGATGCCTTTCGGGAACTCAGACAAAGCGATGAAAAAGAGTACGATGACCTTGGCCAGCTACTTGAGCGTCTTAAGGTAGATGTTAAAGCTGCCACTAAGGTGTTGGAGACGGATCTTAAAACGGAACGCATGGACAGCCGCCTAGCGAGGCTCCTTGAAGCCAAAAACTCCTTACTTAACAGATGGCGTACGCAGCGACTCAACAGGCGGCTCAGAAAGAAAATTGCTCTGCTCAAACAGGAGACTGAATCGTACAGCCAAACCCTGGCCAGACAACAATGGGATGAGGTCTGTAACGCTGTCGATGGGCAGATGCGGTCAGGGGCGAAATGGAACATTCTCAAGCACCTCCTGAGAGATAAGCAAACTAATGCTAATCAGAAACACACTGTTGATCGACTCATTCACAAGGAGAGGTCTGCTGGGCTCTCCAATGATCAAATCTTACAACAGCTGGCGGATAGGTACCTCCCCCTGGGGGCTACCACGGATGCAGACTACCCGGATTTCTCTGGTCTGGAGGATGCGGAGCTGGACTCCCCCTTCAACACGGCAGAGATCAGGGCGGTCCTTTTTGATCTCAATGGAAAATCGGCTCCCGGGCCGGATGGTATCACTAACAGGCTACTTAAAAATCTGGACGATAGATCCATTGAGCTACTAACTGACGAGGTCAACCGGGTTTGGGAGTCGGGGCAGGTGTCGAAGGAGTGGCGAACGGCCTCTGTCGTCCTCATTCCCAAGCCTGGTAAACCTCTCGGGCTCGGCACGCTCCGACCAATCTCGCTCACGTATTGCGTGGATAAGGTCGCGGAACATGCAATCCTTGACCGAATCTCCCATCACATTGAAAAAAACGAGCTCTTCCCTTTCAATCTCATTGGCTTTCGTCCCGCGCTCTCTACGCAGGACGTTATGAAAATGATTAAACATCAAATTCTCGACATAGACACCAGAGATGTCCGAGGGATTCTTGCACTCGATCTGGAGAAAGCTTTCGATAATATCTCACATCCTCACATACTGGATTCGATCTCTGAGTTGGGATTGGGGGCCCGCTTTTACGGGTTCGTCCGCTCTTTTCTCAGGGATCGCGTTGCCACCATTCGGCTCGGCGACCTCTGCTCCAAGGAATTTCACCTTGGACCTAGGGGAACCCCTCAAGGATCGGTCATTTCGCCGCTAATTTTTAATATCGCGATGAGAAAACTCTCGCTCGAACTCTCTCGTATCGACCGCATCGGACATGCGCTGTATGCGGACGATATTACTATATGGTGCACTGGGGGTAGGGACGGAGACGTTGAGGAGTCCCTCCAGCAGGCCCTCAGGTGCACGGAGGAGTTTTTGGATAGCACGGGGCTGCACTTGTCGACCGCCAAGTCGCAGCTCCTCCTGTACACACAGCCGGAGAAACGCAAATTCACCACTATTCCATTTCCGCCGGAAGAGATCAGGATCGAAATTCACACACGGTCAGGGCAGGCCATCCCCCGTGTCGATAAAATTCGGATATTAGGCATGTTCCTGAAGGAGCACGGAAGTAACTCTCATACTCTGACTCGTATTGCGGCAAAGACGAAGAGCATGGTCAAGCTTATACTTCGGGTGTCTAACAGGCGTGGAGGGCTTTGTGAGGCCAACCTCATGAGGCTTTTCCATGCCTTTCTTATGAGTCACAATAATTACATTGCCGCAGCGCATAGGTGGGAAAGGAAAGAACAAGGGAAACTGGATGCCATTATTCGAAAGTGCATTAAGAGGGTCTTGGGCCTTCCAAACAACACAAATGAGGAAAAGCTCAGGGCTCTTGGTATGCATAATACATTTAGTGAGATTGCAGAAGCGCAACAAACAGCACAAGCTGCACGACTGTCCTCTTCCAAAGCTGGGAGACGCATCCTGGAGTTTCTGGGCTGCGAACCAACTATGGTAGCAGACAAAAAGATACAGCTTCCACCCAAATTGAGGGAGCAGATTACGGTCTCACAAATTCCTAGAAATGTTCACCCTCTCTACATTGTCGGCCGCTGGGCCGCGACGGCTAGGTCGCTCCTCAGTTCCGCCGCTGCCACCCCTGAACTTGTGGCGTTCGTTGACGCAGCACAGTATCCCGGCACATCCAATTTCGTGGCTGTGGTCACTCACCTTCACGGTAAAATCCTCACAGCAGCATCTCTTCGAGATACCACGCCGGCTAGGGCAGAGCAGGCTGCTATAGCAATGGCCGTGGCGATTCCCATGCGCACGCGCATTTTCACTGATTCTCGAGCTGCTGCACGAGCGTTCATGACCGGGTCAGTCTGTGAGCAGGCGGCCCATCTTCTTACCAAAAGACCATATTGCACGGAAATCGACGGCCACATCCCCTGGTTTCCTGCCCACATGGGCAAGGATGTCCACCCTGTTATCCCCAATGCCAATGAGCTTGCCCATGCCCGAGCACGCGAACTGTCCCACTGTGACGGGCAATCGGCATCTAATTTTGGGGATGGCATCCGGCAGCTTGATTCGCTCCTCACCTTTAACGAAATTTGCAAAAATTATCAATTGGCCAGGCGTAGCTTTCCGCTCCCGCACCCGCAACTCTTTAGGGTCCAGTCAGTCACTTTAAGAATGCTGCAAACGGGTACTTACCCGTCGCCTTTAGTGTACAGCAAGTTTATCGACAGCATAAAGCCGCAATGCCCTCATTGCGAAGAGAGACGTTGCACGTTACCCCACATGCTCTGGCAATGCGCGGCGCTGCGCAATGGCGAGCCTCTCAGCACAGAAGCTGCCTGGAGGACGGCAATTACCAGCTCGGACCGAGAGGTCCAATTCCGGGCTGTCCAGAGGGCCCGCAATTTGGCGGAGGGGCTCGCTCTTCCTGTCCCCACGTGGGTGCGGCCCGCAGCCGACCCTCCTTCTTGAGGGGAATCGGCTCCTCAGGACAATTTGTAAATAAAGTTCATTGACTGACTGACTGATTTCGAGCAGTCATCTGAGCATCCTCATCATTTTCTACGGAAGGTGGGAAGGAACAGCGGGTAATCACTTCTTCCCCTCCCACTGTACGACTGTCCCTAAGAAAGCTGCCGGAATATAAATAAGGTTTATTCATTCATTCATCTTGTTTAACTAAGTCGCAGAAGACTTAATCCAGTTGACGTAGAACTTGATGCTACAATGCTGTTGGCATAATTTCTCATTTATGCAAGAACTTCGTAATGAAACCTGACCCCAGCCAAAGAAAGGTGCACGCGATTTATCTACAAAAAATGAATTGCGCTCAACAAATTGTGTAGCGGAACCGTTTCTCGCCCTCTTACGTCATTGGCCTTTAAAGAGGGCCTTTCCTGACGTCATTCATTGCAGACATTCTGTACTTATGTCCGTTCTTCTGTCTGTAAATCGGTTCAGCAACCCAGTGAAGTTTGGCCCCTTTGTCAACGCCCACACGTTTATACCTGGTTACTGTGTTTTGAGGTGCAACATTGATAGCTTTGTATTAGGAAGTGTGTTTATTTATTTAGAAAATACACGGACAAGTAATTCTAAAGTTTTTCATGTTACTTATGCTGATAATGCGTCACATCAAAGAAAAAAAGCAGCCGTTACTTACGATTCACTAAAAGGACGCGGTGCTGCCACCTGCCAGTTGCTATGCGTTCTAAAAACAGTTCCTTTCATGACCTCACTTCCACAATGCGTTCATTTCTACGCATTTCCTCCAGACAGAAGATCATCGTCTTTCCCCGTCCATTGCAATGCAGATAAAGCACATAATTGTGCTGCTCAAGAACTTGGGGACACTTTGTTTGCAGCCCACGAGCGCACCTTGCAAATATTATTTTCTGCCATTACAATAATTGTTCTCGCCGCTACCACTGTGCTGCCAGTTTGATACACATTTGATCAAAAGCTTGACCAATAAACATTTTCCTTTTTCGATGGCTTGGCTGTGGAAGTTCACACCATGAGAATATGACAATATTCACACAAAGCGGCTTTGGCCGCTATGGTAGCCGTAAAGTATTATGCAGTGCTTGTTTTTGCTATTCTCTTTATAGTTGCTCTCTCCCAGATGGTTTTTGGATACTATAAAAAAGCACACAAATGGATAGGCCAACCACGTCTTCAGTCTTCAAGATTTGTCAAGCTTTTCGCATAATGGGAACATTTATTGCAACAGATGAAACAAAGAACACTCACCGTTACTGGTTTTGTATGGTTCACACATCCACGGTTTATTTCAGTCAGCAGGCAGGTCCCATTTTGGCATGTACCATATTTTCTTGTCCATTCATCATTATAACCAAGCGCGAGGGTCTAAAAGGTCATTAGAAATCAAAACATTCCAGAATGGTCATTGAATTATGCCATCACCAAGAAAAAAGAAAGTTGGCAGATCCCACGTAGAGTGGGAATTAATGATATGCAAAGCTTCAATGAGTAATGTTGATGTGTCACTTTAAAATCAGCAAAACGTTAAGAGGTGCAAGTAAATGATGCTGTACATAACTTCAGCGTCATGCTTATTATGTCTGGGTGTGTCGCTTACCCTCTTCATCTGTTCGCGTCACGTGATGGCAAGTTTAGTATATGTGGAGCTAGAGAATTGGCGGTGAGCATGCATTGAGTGTGGTATGTTGTCATGGTCTTACGTGATACGCGTCTAAGGGTTATTATGTTTGCACCAGTCCTATATTTAGCCATTTGTTGGCGTCACGTAACATCAAATTTGGTATATGTGGAGCTAGCCAAACAGCCGTGAGCGCATCATGAAGAGCCCAATATACTCCAATGTAGCGTTGACGCGCGCTCACGCTGTGCACAGCGACGCAACGTTCGCAAAACACGAGCATTCTATAGTCTGACGTCACTTGCGACCAGCGTCCGTTGGCACGGCCCGACGGTAACCAGCACGAAATGCGACATGCTGCATTTCGTGCCGATGCACTACCCAGACAACACTACCTCTCCCTCTTTTCGTGACCGAAGGACGCCGCACGTGCTGAAAGGCGCATGCGTCAAAGCAAAGCGCCGCGCTGCGAGTTTACGGCAGGACCACCCTCTGGCGTGGCAAGTCCAACTTGACGTGAAGAAATGAACGCCGGTGAGCACGCGCACTACGTCACGTCGAAATGTATGGGCACCTTGACTGTAGCATGTAGTCATGTTGTTACATGGCGCGCATCTCATGATTATTATGTTTGCACCAGTCACATATCGTTGTCACCCATTCACGTACTATTATAATACATTCGGTATATGTGATGCTAGCGATATGACTGAAATTGCATCATGAGCGTGACAAGTAGTCATGTTGTTACATGACACGCATGTTACGATTTTCATGTTAGTGTCTGTCGCTTGTGTTCACCATGCAATCATGCCGTAGCATACCAAGACAATAGTTATAGCGAGAGAACAAAACGACGACACAGAGACAAGAAGGACACGAAGAACACGAGCGCTTGTTTCCTTCGTGTCCTTCTTGTCTCTGCGTCGTCGTTGTGTTCTCGCAAAAACTATCGTTATGCCATACCAACTAGCCGAAGCTGCCACATAGCATACCAGTTTTGCAACATGAAATGTGAACGAAACCACCAGAAGAGCTGCAGGACCATGAAATGTAAATCACGACATTCATGACATACATGTCATGATTTTCATGTTATGATTAGTCACATATGTTCTTCATGCAATCATGTTATGCCTTAACAAGTTTGGTATCGATACCTTTATCGAAATGGTCAGGAGAGCTAAAAGTCGTAGGCGGCTAGATAGATAGATAGATAGATAGATAGATAGATAGATAGATAGATAGATAGATAGATAGATAGATAGATAGATAGATTCAAAGTCGCTGAAGTTTGCTTAGAAATGCTTCGCATATAAAAATTACACGCTTGGGGTAACGTTCGATCCAAATGCTTTATTCGTAACAAAGAGAGAGAGAGAGAAACGAGAAAAAATGAAGGCAGGGAGATTAACCAGATGCTAGTATCCGGCATGCTACCCTACATTGGGGTTGGGGAATAGGGGGTTGAAAGAGAAAGGGAGAGTTAATAAATAATTAAGAGAAAAAAATTGCCCGCAGCTTCGCTCGGGGGAACACTGAGGAGGATGCGGAGCATATAATTGGTTAACGGGGTGTTAAAGTGCGACTTACTTGGGTCGATGGCTAAATTGATTAACGTGGTTGTAAAATGGGGTGTTAGATTGCGACTTACTTGGGTCGATGGCTAAATTGGTTAACGTGGTTGTAGGAGGGGGTGTTAAATGAGTGAACACGTACACACGTATGCGAAAGGGTGGCGCTGGTCGAAGGGACGTCGATCATTGTGTTTGTGGATTCGTTAGCATTCATTTCACGGCGACTTCGGACGTCGACGCGCCGTACAAACTAACGGACGAGCGGCAACTGAGCGAGCGAGCGCCGACCTTGAGTATATATACAGCGCGACGGCGCATGCGCTGTCAGCTGTCGAATGTTCTCGAAGGAGAAGCGCGCGCGCGGCACAGATGGTGACGGCGCGACGGCGCATGCGCTGTCAGCTGTCGAATGTTCTCGAAGGAGAAGCGCGCGCGGCACAGATGGTGGGCGACGGCGCATGCGCGCGCGTCAGCTGTCGAATGTTCGAGAAGCGGTGCGGACGGCGCGGACGGCGCACTACAAGGCGCGAGTATAAGATGCTTCCGCATCTAAAACACCAACACACACGCACACACAAAATCAGTCCACTCAGAGGCGTTCCGACAAGCCAGTTCTTCGCAAGAAGCCCAGTAGCGCTTGCACAGCTTTCTTCTGTGACGACGAGTCATAACGATGGCGCCACATACTTTCTTCTGACAGCGGCTGGTTATCTAACCTGTTTGGTGTATTAGAAAGGTGTTTTCTTTCCAGGTTGTATTTCGGGCAGTCACACAGGATATGTCGAATTGTTTCTTCATCTCCGCAGGGTGCACAGTCGGCGGGGTCGGCCATCTCTATGCGGAATGCGTACGCATGGGTAAACGCGACTCCAAACCATAGTCTGCACAGAGCAGTAGCGTCACCTCGTCAAATTTCTGTTGAAAGCTGTAGCTTAAAGTTGTATCAAGGAATTGGAATCTTGCAAGCTCAAAGAGAGGCTCATTCTAATGAGCCATGGGGCGTTGGCGAGCAAGCATGCAGAGCCTCCTAGCAGCGTCCGTCCTTGAGAGAGGTATTGACTGGTTGTTGTTTTCTGTATGGGCTGAACAGGCAGCTTGATCAGCTCGTTCGTTACCGAAAATTCCACAGTGCCTTGGCAACCACTGAAATATAGCGTGGTGCCTTTTCTCCGTTATATGGTGTAGCACTTCTGTTGTTTCAAATACCAACTCCTGGTATGAACCACGGCGCACATTTGACAGAAGTGACTGCAGGGCCACCTTGCAGTGGCAGAAAATCGTCCACCGTTGCGTGCTTTGGTCGTTAATGAAACGCAGCGCAGCGCGAAGCGCTGCAAGCTCTGCCGCCGTTGTTGTGGTTGCATGAACTGTCCTGAATGTGATGGTTGTGGCGTCCGTTGGAATAACTACCACCGCAGTGTAGCTGTTTGGCAGGACGGAGCCGTCGGTGTAGACGTGGGTGCATTTTTGGTACTTCTCGTATAGCAGAAGTAAGGCAAGCTGCTTGGGGGCTAGTATTGAGAAATCTCGTTTTTTTCTGGATGCCTGGTATTGTCAGATTGATGACTGGTTGTTTGACGCACCGTGGAGGAATTGAAGGTCTCGCCGCGGGCGTAAATCCAATTGTAAGGGAGTCACCATGTGTAGTTATTGTTCAACAAATGGAAGTATGAGGTCTATCCGCTAGTAGAGAGGCTAGGTGGTGATGGGGAGTCCGGCCTCATGTGTGTCCGGCCTACATGCCTCATGTGTGTCCTCAAAGCTTCAATTTCAATATGGGTCTGCACGAGGTGGTCTTTGGCCATAGCTATAGTCACCACTGTTGAGGCACCCTGAGGCAGACCTAGACATATTCGAAGCGTCTGTGTCTGAACGCTTTGTATTATGCGTCGACTTGTTTTGCTGGCGTTTGATAATGCAGGCATACTGTATCGTAAAAATCCAAAAAAAGCACCCTGTACAGTCGTAAAATAGCATTAGCCTGCATTCCCCAAGTCTTTCCAGTGAGAAACTTGAAAAGATGACATATGCCTGTCAATCGCTTTTTCAAATACGACACTAGAGGGCTCCATAATATGTCTCTGTCGACTATGACACCCATAAATTTGTGAGATCGACGATATGGTATATTTTGACCGTTAATTGACACTCTGTTTTTGACATGGGTTTGCGCGTAAATGCCAGAAGAGTGCACTTTCTGGGGGAAATTTCTGTAATCTCCGTATTCTCTGTACTCTCTGTATTCTCGCTCGTAACTGCAGGCTAGTTACCGCAGATGTCCAGATGCAGATGTCATCAGCGTTTGTTGATAGATAAATATTTTGGTAGGTGTGTATGGAGAGCGATTAGTGTTATATTGAATAGCACGGGACTCAGTACACCACCCTGAGGGACGCCACGACTACTGAAATGTGCAGACGTTTTTCTGGCCTCCGTACTCCCAAAAAAAGATCGCATTTGCAGATAACTGCGTATCCACCTAATTATTCGGCGACCCACTCCAACTCTTCTAGTGTGGTAAGGATGGCTTTATGTGTAACGTTATCATAGGCTCCTTTGACGTCAAAGAACAGAGAGGCGCAAAGACGCTTATGGCCTTTCTCGTGTTCAACGTACGTGATTAGGTCGATGACGCTATCGATCAATGATCGACCACGTCGAAAGCCAGCCATGACATTTGGGTAGATCTCATGATACTCCAAGTACCACTTGAGTCAGCCGAGAATCATTCTCTCCATCACTTTACCCACGCAACTAGCCAATGTGATCGGGAGATAGGAGGAGAGTTCCTGTGGTGATTTGCCAGGTTTTAGCAAAGGTACTAGACGACTAGTTTTCCAACTTAAGGAGACAGTGCCCTCTAGCCAACAATCATTATGTAGCTGAAGTAGAGCTATTCTCGCGCGCTCACCCAGACGACACAGCGCTCTGTAGGAGATTTCGTCAGGTCCTGGTGCGGAGGTACGTTTGCATGAAGCGAGCGCTGCCGTGATATCCTAAATGGTGAACGGGAAGTCCATACAGAAATCACGTGGTGGCGGACAACTGCTCGAAAGTGGGGAGCTGCTAAGTGCTGCATTTTGCCCTGATAGTCCGGCGCATAACTCTTCAGCAACGTCCACATCTGGTTGATTTTGGTAAAGATCTAAGGCCTTGAATGGTGACTTCTGAATAGGGGATGACCGCAAACCTCTTACCGTCCTCCGTATCTGCGATAAAGGCTTACGAGGGTCGAGTGACTCACAGAAAGTAATCCAGTGTTGGAATTCTAGCTTGTCCAACCGACGTTTGATCTTCTTCTGCATATGTCTAGTAGTTCGTAAATCTTCTATGTCCTTCCTGCGCCGGTACCTTCTTTCAGCTCGTCATCACAAGGCTCGAAGCCGCTCCAGCTCTATGTCGATGTACTTGATTCGTACAGGGCATGGGATCGTACACGCAGTCTCTTTAACAGTATTCTTGACGCCCTATTGTAAATCGAATATGTATTCTTGGCATTGGCCTTCCATACGAGACTGAAATTTTTTTCTAGTCCATTCTTTTAACCATGTCGTGCACTTTAGGAGGCGACAATCTTCTGATTTTGACCTATGTTGGATTGTGATCACTCCCATGTGTTTATATATCCGTAAACCATTCAGTATGTTTCACTAGGGTTCGCGAAACAAAAGCCAAGTCGAGACAGCTACTGTATGTGGAGCCACAGTAAAAATGTAGGACTGCCATCGTTCACTAACCAAAGTTTGTTGTCGAAGGCAAAAGACACCAAGTTTCTGCCCTTCATGTTGGTATTCTGACTTCCCCATAATGTATGATGAGTGTTAAAGTTGCCGATGGAAATACACGGGTCATGAGTTAACGCTATGAGGCCTCGTAGTCTTTTTTGATTGAACTGGCTTGATGGTGATAGGTATGTGCCAACCACAGTTATGTTGAGGCTCCTCTTTTTCACTCTTAAGCATACGTATTGGTTTCCGTGATGAGGTGGTACAGGTTGAAGGATGTAAGTGAGATCTCGGCGAATGAACACCAGAGCCTTCCTGCTTTTAATAACAGTGGACGACATAAAAGGTTGGTATCTCGAGAGTCATATTGCACTCGACATGTTCGGCTCACAGACGACAATTACAGGAAACATATTGACGTACACCAATGGACGAAAGTCACTGATGCGCGATCTCAGTCCCCTGGCATTCCACAGCAACATTGCTGCTTTACGAACGTCATCCCTGAAAGACAGTGGTGGGTTAGCCGTGGTCTACTCTAGGGCTGCTAGCACTGGACTAAGCGCGTCCAGTACTTGAAGGGCACTTTTGGCTGACGGTGTATTCATGTCGCTTAACAACACGCGAATGGTGTCCACTAATGATCTTAGCATCACCATCACGCGATGATCTGGCTTCTAGGCCATTGTAGCATCTTGTGCTTGTTCTTGAGGCGGCTTCTGTTAAGGCTCAACAGGTCGTGTAGGCGGCTTTTGTTGAGGCTCAACAGATCGTCCAGGCTGAAGGGGTGGCCATTCCTTTGGTGAGAGAGATCTCCCAGCATCTTCTCTTTCAGCGCAGATGTTTGCCATGCTAGGAGCCACACCTATCGATTTCACTTGAGTTTCTGACTTTCTCGTTAGATTTTGCACTGTCGTTCGTGAGGACCTTCGACGATGACGGCGCCTTAGCCTTACTTTGTGCGCAGCTTCTCTGTGAGTAGAGTTGTCTCACACCATTCGCCTCAGAATATAAATCTCCTTCTTAATCTGAGGACAGTCCTTGGAGGAAGCACTGTGAGCGCCGTGGTAGTTGCACGACAGTCGTCTTCTGAGTGGTGTTCAGCGTATCAGGGGCACACTGTCGCATTTCTGCAAACGCCTTTCACGTGGCCAATCTTCTGGCACTTGAAACAATGCATAGGCTTCAGAATAAATGGGCGAACCTGGTGACTAAAATGACTGACCTTCCAGTAAGAGAGAAAACAGTCACCCTTCATTGTTATTTGCACACAACGAGAGTTGCCTAGGCGACCAGCACGCACAATGACGTTGTTTTCACTCACTTTTTTCATCAGTACAGGAAAATCTTCATTGGCGATTTCAGTGTCTATATCATAGACAACTCCTGTAAGCGTGTCATTATTGGCTGGTATGATGGATCGGA
This sequence comes from Rhipicephalus annulatus, assembly GCA_013436015.1. NCBI lineage: Eukaryota > Metazoa > Arthropoda > Arachnida > Ixodida > Ixodidae > Rhipicephalus > Rhipicephalus annulatus. The sequence continues at coordinate 169,749 of WOVY01002640.1, read as the reverse complement.
CTTTGATGTTTCCCAGCTCCGACACATGCTGTAGCGTGTTCAGTGCACTTCGGTTCATCACGTTGATTGGCAAAATATTTTTCCTCGTGTTTATCTTGATGTCCTTTATCTCGTTAGGCACAATGTTTTCAAGGTACAAGGACATTGCTTCCCTGTTGAGGATGCGTAGATTGGCCATAGTGTTCTGCGGTGCGAACAGAATGAAGTGAGGCCATCACTGAGGCGCTGTCCTCACAATGGCTGTACTTGATGCCGGTGATGCATTCATGATTCTTCTTTTGGCCTTGCGGTAGAGCACAGGTTCGAAGCTGTCTTCCGAGAACTCGTCGTCTGATGCAGAGTACAGCTCGGTGTCCTCACTCTCGCTAGATGCATCACCACGCTTTCTTGAAGCAATGGCCGTTGATGAACTGGTACCAGGCGGGATCTCCGGGGATTGTACATCAATCACCGCGATGTAGGGGGCTGGATACCCCGCTGTTGCGCTGTGGAACGCAGAAAATACAGCACAGACCACAAGACGTGTTCCATAAGAGAAGCACTTCGTCTTCCTGAAACGAAAGAATGCATTAAGGTACATAACAAAGATGACCACGAAGGAGAGTGATATTTTGCCTGTGGATTTTCGTTGTGTGGTTTCCTATTTGTTTTCGTCATAATACAGAATTCTTTTGCAAAAACTCAAACGGCTTCACTAGATTACGCACAAGAACTCTGTGTGGACAGACATAATTTAGTCAAAGTGAAATGACGTGGTCGCGATGAATTAACAAAATTGTTTGTATCAACTATAGACGATTACTACAGAAAAGTTTTTGCTGGAAACTTGTAGCGAATCAGAGTAACGGTATACTTAATTTTCAGATTTCGTGAGTGTTGGCCGAAACTCGTGATTTTTAATGATATTTCAAAGCAGATGTGATGACTGATCGTGCCAAACTTTCAAGATACACGGCCACTCTCCTATGAGAAAATCAATTTACCCGCCATAATAAAGTAATAAAATTTCAATTACGGTGCATCGCAGACATATCTCTTCGTGGAAATTGACAAAGAATCTGACTTGCTCTAATGCATCGCCCTATCTGTCCATATTGCGTTTGGTGCGTACCTCATTAGATGGAGCTGTGCATAAGAAGTCAACTTATTTCTTTCTGACCGAGAACATGAAACTCCGGAGCAGCTTGTGCCACCCTTTTTTCTCTGAAACAGGTGAGACAGATTTTCCTGCTTGTGTAAACAAATAAGCACAACACAACACAGCAACAGAATTAGCTGTCTTGTATTTTTCAGAATGTTTGCTAATCATCCTGCCTGACTTCTACTTCGGCACTTATTGATTGAAATTTCACCTTCTCCTTTTGACGCGTTGTTCTAAGCTCACGTAGAGTTGGCGCTTCCTGCGTACCGGGCGCTATCAGTTTAAAAGTTGGCAATAAAATTCAATGAAAAATAACCAGACGTGGACATGACGATAAGGATTGCAGGTGTTGGCTTGTTCAATACGAAAGTTTATTTTTGGGCGAACTTGTGCACCGCAACAAAATGCCAAGAGAGAAGCAATTTATACCGTACAAGGAAATCTTTAAAATAGCGTCGCCCATAGGTCATCAAATCACAGCTGGAACGTGTCATCTTTTAAATATGTCAAGCTTTTCCAAAGTGGCGCTGTGAAAAACACCGTTACCAGAGCCTTCTGTGCAGTGCCAGCGATGAATTGCTAGTTCAAAGAGAGCCGTCCACAATCGTATGTACGTCAACGATATAACCCTCTCTTACGTTTGTGAGGAGTGGTTCTAGGAAAAATATGGGAACTAAAATGCTTGATTCTCTATTCGACGCTTCAGAGAAGTAGGAATTCTTCAAACCGAACTGCGGGTAAAAGGAACTGCCGGGAAATGCGTTTTTTTTGTTCCGCGCGAAGTGTTGCGCCTGCTTTTCTTTTCGTCATTGTTGCGATCGTTGTGATGAGCGACCCAACCGGGCTTTTGTGTCGTTTCACTCGTGCGTCTAAATGGCAGAGAAAAATTATCAGTTTTCTTTCCGCACTCACTGTCCCGAGAGAATGCTGGCAACTTTCTTTGAGGAAGTAGGGGCTTGTCTCATAATTCACTCTTTTTTTTCAGGAGTGCTGGGAACTCTATGCTGCATAGAGTAGGCACGCTCTCTCAACAGAGTGCCGGTACTCTGGCTGAACAATAGTGAACAAGCTCCCTCACCAAAGTGCAGTCACGCTTCTAAAATAGAGTTCAAATATCCTCTACGGGAGTTTCGCTACTCTGTTCCAGCGTTTTACAATCTCGTCGGGCTAGAGTGCATCAACTCTCTCCAAGAGTAAAATCACTTCTGCTGCGCTAAAGCTAACATCTAAAAAAAACTGTGAACTGCAGAGATCGTTTCAAGCTTAAGTCACATATACATAATACACATCGGAATACACAATAATCTTACGCAATACAGCAAAAAACAGCCCTCACTACATACCTCTCGCAATATAGACAACAATTCATACAGCAATCGGTATATATACTCATGATATCTAGCACCCTTGGAGTGCGGTTGGTGCATTATCTCTGATGCGTTTTGAAGAGCAAATATGCATCTAACATGCGTAAGTATCTGGTGATTGTTAGGTACTCTGTAGTCACAATGGTCTTTTTTTATAGAACTACATGACAATCAATGCTGTCTTCATCACTAAATTACAATTGTCCCCTGGCATTTTGTCGCATCGGCTAAATGCGGAGGAACGAATGATGCACAAGCCTGGGAGTCGTATTACCCAAACCTGAGATTGTCTTAAAAAACACAATTGGGGCAATATTTCAGCAGTACTGGGCAACAAATTATCTATGAACGTCACAAACCAGCGTCTGATCCAAAAGTGTGGCAGTTAGGGCTAGTGGGTATCACATGACGATAGTTATGGCGCGAGAACAGAACGACGACAAAGAGACAAGAAGGACAGGAGGAGGAATCGGAAGTTAGCGCTCGTTTCCTTCTTGTCTCTTTGTCGTCGTTCTATTTTCGTACTATAACTATCGTTATGTTTCATCCAACTTTTTGTATTGTCTTTTTTGTCTTGTTGTATTGTCGCTTTTCGCTGCCTATAATTTTTGTAATTTTTCTAAATTGGTAGTTTATACTTTTTCTGGGTGAAGGGGCCAGTCAAGCTGTGAAATGCAGCTTTTTTCCTTTCGCACCAAACCACTTATACACTGTATTTTCGTGTACTTGTCACGTGGTTGAATATACTGAAACTCAAACGCAAAGTCACACTTGCGATGCAGTGGTGTGTACTAGTACGCCAGAAGAACAACACCAGTCGTCAAAATCACAAATCAAACGCATTTCTGGCAATCCTTATAGTTTTGCCTACCGTGTGTGTGTACACTTTATTGCCACAATAAGAGGCTTGCAGAATGCTCAAATTTCAAGCTTTGCGAGCCACCTGGGCTGAGATGGGTCAAACTAAATGTGACCCGTAAGAGTACGACTATCAGTGAATGTAGGCCTGAGGCTATAGCTCCCCGGCCAAGTCTGTCATACATGTCGTTGGCACTTCTGGGCTTAATAATATGCTATGCCGAGGAGGAAAAATGACTGTGCAGTAGAGCCTGGCCACCGGCTAACCTAAATGAGCCATTGTTTCTTGAATACGGTGTGCGCACAAGGAGCAATGAGCATCGATGCGACGCGCATCCACCCTGCGGCACCGCTCACACGGGCCGCCGCTGAAATCCGCCGGGCACACTCGTCGGCACTTCGCTAACTCATACGTGGAAACACAGGCTTGCTGTTCAGTGCACGTTTATGAAGTTACACGATGAGACACTTTCGTGCACATGAAATTTTGTTTGCAGCAATTGGCAGTGTAGTTCCAACTATCAGTTTACAGATGCAAATCAGTACAATCTGACACGGCCGCTGCACGATAGTATATCGTTATTTGCGCAAGAAAATACACATTATTGCATCAACTACGCGCGTAATAACGTGATAGCTTTAGAGAGCTCGTCTCGCATAAATTACGCCGTCGGCGTCGGCCTTGTTGGTTGTGAGCCAAAGATTTTCCGTGAGCAATTATTGAGAAAAAGGCAACTAAAATATTTTTGGTCCCATTGGGGATCGAACCCGGGCCAATTGCGTCCAAGCAGGTATCGTATCTTATATCCATGATGTTGCTTACGGGTGCTTCGGGAAAACACACCATAAATGCCATGTAGGGGAAGGAGTCTCCTTCTGCAATTTTTTTTTCACAGGTGTCAAGACGAAGCCGAGACCAATCGGCGATTTGTATGCGCATTTGGGAGGCCATCAAACTACGTCAAAAAAGGCCGGTACAGTGCAGCCATTGCCGCTAAAAACACACAGGAACTTTCAAACAGCTCCAAAAATGGTGCACTATGTTCATCAAGTGGAAAACATATCAAGCATTTCCAGAGGCGTTGGTCAGGTAAACGGAAAACGCTAGATAATGTGCTGCCTTCTGTGAGGCATTGTGACACACTTTGTGACCCTTCAAGGAAATGCCATTTGAACAAACCACAACTCTTGCATAGGTTTAGCTTTTCATTCTCACGAAACCATTAAAGAAGTGAGGAACTGCAGTTGCCATTCCACCGACCATAAGGCGACGCTTGTTGTGGTTGGCTGGAAGTGGTCGCCAAAAGAACGTGTCGAAGAATTGATAGGTAACTAATGCAAGATGGAGGACAGAATGCGACCATTTACGGGTGTAGGTGATACGCCTACGTGCAGTTATTAATACAGGATCTTGTGATTATATCCCTGTACAATATTTTCCTGAAGTTGTTATAAACGTGCTATAAAACAGATTGAAAACCTGTGCCATTACTCTGAATACGTCTGCGTGTGTGTGTGTGTGTGTGTGTGTGTGTGTGTGTGTGTGTGTGTGTGTGTGTGTGTGTGTGTGTGTGTGTGTGTGTGTGTGTGTGTAACAAAACACATCAATAAGTATGCACTAAGCGGATGAAGGTTGAAGGGCGCACTAGGGGCCGGATTTCGCTTTCGCCTTCAACTCCCAAAGGCGAAGCTCAATGGTTTTCCAATTTTTTATTGAGCATTACAGTGTATATAAAACTGCGCAGGTCAACCAGGAAAACAAGAGAAAAACGGCTACTGCACTCGGCAGTTAAAGCTGATAATCTGCACCGGTTCTCGGTAATCTTTGTATATTTTCCCCTCCGTGTGGTGAATTCTGAAAGAAACTTGGCGTCTTGACATTAGCTTCATGTCATGTGTGTGCACCGTAGTTATGTTATAAAGACGCAAGGTTTAGTTCAAAATGCAAATCACGTACGTGCTCCCATGCCTACCTGTGAAACGGAACAGCGCGTTATTGTTTTTACTACTTTTTTTTTACCACGCACCTATGGCGTTATGTGGCGTAAGGGCAGAGCACCTGCCTGGTCTTACGTAGGGGGCGAGTTTAAGCCCCGCATCGAAGTTTTTCTTACTCTTTCTTTTCTCACTATGTGCGTCGAGCATTTACCTTACTCTAGTATATAGCAATTTGTTTGTGCCGTAAACTAACTTTCGGCCACGCGTTAGATGTTGCCGCTAACGGTTTCTTGCTTTGGCGCTGTTGCTGTTGGCGCTTCGGTATTGCTGTTGGCGCTTCAAAAGTGAAATGTTCATGATCACACAGCCATGCTTTTGTTATCACTTAAAGTTGTCCTATTAACAGGACGCATTTAATTTGCACCCAGGATGTCGGTGCTCATAGGTGAATGGTTACGAGACAGTATCATTGCTCGGCGGCGTCGGTGCAAGCATGCACATCCTACAGTGTACTCCGCAGCAAGGACGGGGTGCCAGATCGAATTCACGCCTCATCAGCCCTATATTCCCATAGATTGGGAACTTCCCCTGAGTAGCTGAGTATTTGCAGGCTTTCTCTTACTCTGCTTTCAAGAAAAGAGTAAGTTCCATGGTAAACTCTGTCCTACAAGCCCTCGGAGTTGAAGAACTGCAGGGAGAGTAACACAGTTTGTCTGCTGATTTATTTGTTTACAGAAATATTTATTTATGTATTTTTTAATTATTTGTTTATGTATTGCATACCTCTATCTCCCCATAGAGCATTACAGCCGGAGGGTTACATACCAAAAATATACTCAGTATATACACTCACATAGCGTGGTAATATACATCGTTGTCCGGATTGTTTACAAAGTCAAGCGATGAGGCATTCCATTCTTCTACAGCTTGTGCAAAAAAAGAGTACCTGAACACGTCACCCTTAAAAGGAAGTTTGCGAACTTTCATTGCATGGTGACGTTTCGATGAGATGTAAGTGGGTAACCTAATGTACTTTTCTCGCTCAATGCTGGTTTTAGAATAATATGGAGCATGAGAAATTTTCTGTCTAAGCTTTTTTCTGCCGATCTAGCAATACTTGTCACGATAACTTGCGTTTCTTTTCCGTCATTCATAATGCTCTGTAACTGTTGAGTACAAATCGAACCGCCTTTGCACCGCTTCTAGCTGCTCCGTGAGATCAGCTGCATGCGGATACTAGCAAGCACAACCGTAATCAAGCATGCTTCGAGCGTACGTGAAATACAGTTGCTCTTAAATTTCTGTGGTAGCTTATTGTAGACCCAGTCCACTTATTGCTTTATTCCTAATGGCCCGAATGTGTCTATTCGACCTTAAATCAGATGGTATACAGATACCTACATTTTGTCACGGCGTCAAGATGTTGACAAAAGAAGCACACTTCAGGTCGAAAATGAAACTGTTTAGTGGGGCCGAAGTTATGGCCACGCAAAAAGAAGTTCAGATTACAGCAGGACACTGGTACTGAGAGCAGCGAACCGAGTGTCGGCCGTCGATCAACTGACAAGCGGCGAAGCGTATCACCATTTATACCTTTGCCATCGAATATTCTGGCGTTATCGCTAGCGGTGACTTAGCTTCCAGAAAAATCTTTAATGTCCACGAAATATGCGCAATCTTGACAAAACGATCTACTACAGCCTCGAAACTTCTCGAAAGTGATAAGCACGGTTTGCGTTGAACGTAGTGTAACGGGGTGATAACAAAGCTTGTCAAAAAAGCATGACGTTGCCCCCATCTGAAAAAAAGCATCGTCGCGATGATGTAACAGAAGATAATGCAAGAAATTACAACATACTGCAAGACAGCTGTGCAACAATTCTGCAAGAAAGTATAAGCAATACATTACGCTACAGCAATTATAAAACAACAAAGTACACTTTTTCAGTTCGTTAACGCGCATGAAACGGCTTAAGGTGCGCGTGATACACGACTTGAGGTCGGGATCGGTGTCGTTGAGAGTTCGTGATGCCGTCGGAGAAAACCTCGTAATCGAGAGGGCCGAGACGTCAAACTACCCTGTATGGTCCTAAGTAGCGTCATAGAAGCTTTTCACTGAGTCCACGTCAGCGTATCTGTGTCCCCACCCAAAGACGTTCACCGGACTAGCATTGCACGAAGCATCGTCAAAAATTGTAACGGCGGCTGTTGGTCGTCTGTTGGTTCTTGATATTGAGGCGGGCGAGTCATCGGGCTTCTTCGGCGTGCTGAGCATACTCACTCACATCAAGGATTTCTTCGGCGGTCACGTTGGGTAACATGGCATCGAGCGTAGTTGCCGGGCTCCTTCCGTTGACCAAGTTGTATGGAGGTATCCGCAACATCTCCTGCACCACCGTGTTGTATGCGAAGGTCACGTGTAAAAGAATGGCGTCCCACGTCTTGTGTTCGACATCGACGTGTATTGCCAGCATGTCAGCTATGGTCTTGCTTTGCCACTCGGTGAGGCCATTGGTCTGTGGGTGGTACGCTGTCGTCCAGGGGTGACTTGTCTGACTGTATGCCAAGATCGCTTGAGTTAGGTCAGCAGGAAATGCCGTTCCTCTGTCGGTAATGAGGACCTCCGAGGCGCCATGACGTAGGACGATGTTTTTTGACGAAGAACTTAGCTACCTTGGATGCACTGCACTTGGGCAAGGCTTTTGCCTCGGCGTAGCGGGGGAGGTAGTCGGAAGCTACAACAATCCACTTGTTTTCAAAAGCCGACGTAAGCAACGTCGGTAGGTCTATACCGATCAGCTGGAATGGTCAGTGAAGTGGATGAATCACTGGCAGTCCCAGCACGTCCTCACATAACGAGTGACGTCAGCGGTTAGACTTGGCTAGTAGTACCTTTCTTGTATCGTCGCGTGCGTACGGGAGGCAGCGAGGTGCCCTGCCGTCGGAACGTCGTGCAGGGTCTGGAGGAGTTCGGGTCACAGGGCGGAAGGCACCACAAGAAGGTACTTAGCACGAAGCAGTCAGAATCTCTTCTTCTGGAGAAGACTGTTTCGCAGGAAGAACGACGCAAGTGCGCGCTTGAATACCTTCGGAACAGCGACGGTCCTGCTCTCGAAGTATTCTATTAGAGCCCTAAGTTCTGGGTCAGCCCGCTGTCGTTCAGCGAAGTCATCGGAAGTTATCCTCCTCAAGAAGTAGTCGTCATCCAGGTCGTCATGTGGTGGTGGGCTGACAGGCGCACGAGAGAGGCAGTCGGCGTCGGAGTGCTTTCTCCTGGACTTGTGAACAATGGAAATGCCATATTTATGAAATCTCAGGCTCCATCATGCGAGGCGATCTAAAGGGTCCTTGGAAGTAGCTAGCAAACACAAGGCGTGATGGTCGCTCGAAACTTAGGGCCTGCCGTAGAGGTAGGGGTGAAATTTTGATGTAGCCCAGATGATGGCAAGGCACTCCTTTTCTGTTGTAGAATAATTGGCTTCTGCAGAAGATAGCGATCAGCTAGCGTAACTAATGTTTTCAATTCCTTCAGCCCTTTGCACAAGAATGGCGCCGAAGCCTGCGGTGCTTGCGTCAGTGTGTATTTATGTCGTGGCGCATTCGTCGACATGGGCAAGTAACGGAGGCATCTGGAGGCGTTGTTTTCATTCCTGAAAAGCTTCTTCCTGCGGCGTTTCCCCCTTGAACTCCACGTCGGCCCTTGTAAAGTTTTGAGTCGATCGATCATGCGGACGAAGTTTTTGACCAACCGCCTTTAATAGGTGCATAGGCCCAGAAATTGGCGCACCATCTTCTTGTTAGTGGGAGGCAGGAAGTCGGCCTTGGCAGCTCTTTTACGTCGATTGGGACAGACTCCAGACTTGCCAATCACGTGTCCTAGGATCAAGAGCTCCTCGTACGCAAATCTGCAGTTTTCTGGCTTGAGGGTGAGTCTGGACATTTCGATAGTTTGAAGTACAGCTTCAAGGCACGGAAAATGCTGGTCGAAACTCAATCCTGCCTGTACTGTATTCATAACGCGTTGAAAAGTGGCATGCGCCAAGAAAAGACCAAATGGCATAACCTTTTAACTCGAAGAGGCCATCAAGTGTTATAAACGCCGTCTTCTCCCATTCTCTCTCGTCGGCTTCGATTTGCCAATAGCTAGTCTTGAGGTCTATCGACGAAAAGTACTTCGTGTTATGGAGCTGATTGAGTGCGCCGTCTACTCGTGAGATAGAATACACGTCCTTTTTTGTGAGTTTCTTGGGGTGACAATAATTGACGCAAAACAGTAGGGTTCGATCCTTCTGCTTTACTAACACCATGGGGGACGCCCACCACAGGGGACGCCCAACTTTTTGACGGCTGGATGATGTCCTCCCGTAGCAGTTCATCAACTTGTATCTTTATGGCTTCGCGTTCTCGCGTCAAAACTCTGTACGAGCTCTGACGAAGTGGAAGTGGTCTGACATTTTTCTCGGTTATGATACCATGTTTTGCGATTAGAGTCTGCCAAATTTTCGATGACGACGACGCCACGATGCAGCTTTCTGAACAGGACGCCAACCAGGCAAACTCCTGACGAAAAATCCTCCTTTACCCAAGGTGATCTGACAACGCAATATGGAAGCAGTGGGACAAGCCAACGCAGCCATGACCCGATGCCACGGCCTAACTGCAACGCGAGACGGTGAATTAGTGACCTCGACGTTCTCATTGACGGCCACAGTGTTACCGCTCTCATCAATACTGCACCCGACTATTCTGTCATCAGAGGGTTGTTCACCGCGAAGTTGAAGAAAGTTAGGACAGTTTGGGAAGGCCCTGAAATCGGCACAGCAGGAGATCATCTAGTAACGCCGGCAAGAATCTGCACAGGAAGAATCACCATTAAAGGCCGTATTTATCCCGCTGAATTCGTAGTCCTACAGCGCTGCTCGAGAAATGTCATCTTTAGCATGCACTTCTTATGCCTCCATGGTGCAGTCGTATACCTGAGAGCACAGTTGTTAACGTTATTCACAGAAGAAGTACTACCATCACGCACGCCTTCGAGGAACCACACCTTGAATGTACTGAAAGAACAAGTCACCATTTCGCCTCGCTCCAGTGTCATTATTTCAGTATGCTCTCAAAAATCACCCTACTTGAAAGGTGTCGTTGAAGGCAGTCAGCACCTGTTGGTCACCCGCAATATTTTAGTCGTTGTTCTTTACGAACAACGTCAATGATCGAGCTCAATCGAGGCTGCGATTCCGGAAACAGCCTACGCAAATCTTCACGCACAACCGCGCGGTTGGCCTCGTGCAGATCATCAGCTCTGTGGGCGAGAACGTCGACGTAGTCCATTGTCGTTGAGTGGCAATCGTACTGCCTCGTCCGCATCTCAAGCGCATTTTCTATAGTTGTAGCTTCCGCGAGGACCGCTATGACCCTCGTATGTGGCTTGCGGACAAGTCTTGCAAAGAGTTCTTGTTTAACCCCCCGCAGAAGAAGCCGAACCTTTTTGTTTTCGACCAAGGTAGCCTAGGCAAGTCGGAATAGTCGGGTCATCTCTTTTGTGAAGATGGCGACTTTTTCATTTCGGAATAGCACCCGGGTTTGCAGCAACGAAGCGGCACTCCCCTTGTGAACGATACTCGCGAAGGTGTGCAGGAATGCGCTGCAGAAGTCGGCCCAGGTTTGAAGCAAAAACTCTTGGTTTTCAAACCATGTTTTTGCCGAATCTTCTAATTAAAAGTAGGCATGTGGCAGCTTGTCCCGCGAGCTCCAATTGTTAAGCGTAGCGATACGGTCATATATCGTTAGCCAATTTTCCGGGTCTTCGAGGGATGTACCACGGAAAGTTAGTGGCTCCTTGGGTTGCCAGAACAAATTTGGTGGAAGTTGCACAGAAGCTGTCGTTATCACCGTTTCTGAAGTTGGGAACAAAATTTTCTGATCTTTAATGGTAGAGGCTCATACTCTAGCGGCAGACCCAGTTTCCGGCGGCTTGTTCGCCGCTCGGGGCTGGCGTTGATGTCTCCTTTCTAGCTTGGGCTGGGTTCAAGGCTTGAAGGGGGCGTCTGGTACATGAAAGAGGCAGCACCTCCACCAAATGCCACGGCACCGTGACGTTGAGAAAGAGAGCAGAATTCAGGTCGAAAATGAAACTGTTCATTCAGGCCGAACTTGTGGCCATGCAAAAGTAAACTGAGATTACAACAGGACACTGGCACTGATAGCGGCGAACTGAGCGTCAGCCATTGATCAACTGACAAGCGCCGAAGCGCGCCGGCATTTAACACTTGCCATCGAATATTTTAGCGTTATCACTAGCGGCGCCCTAGGTTCTAAGAAAATCTTCAATGTGCACGAAGTGAGCGTAATCTTATCTAAACGATCTACAGCCTCAAGGCTTCTGGAACAATGTAGGCGCGGTTTGCGCTGAACGTAGTGTAATAGGCCGATAACAAAGCTTGAGAAAGGAACGTGGCAATATTTATATTTTTCAGCTTTCTTTCAGGTCATAATAATCATCGTAAATATTCAAGACTGAAATATGAGTTTTTTTTAAAGAGACGCGAACACAATTTTTCTGATGATTTAACGACACTTCCCATTTGTCACATGTAACGAAACCGAGAATCACAAGCCAACACAATTGCCATTGTTGTTTATTTTAGTTCCCTCTCTCCTTCCACCTCCGCGGACTGTTCCCTTGTCTCTTCTTTTTCGTCTTTTTCTTATGCTCCCCCGTTTTTTTCTACACCTCTCCTGAGGTTATAGCGAAGAACGTTGTTTGCCGCGGCGAATTGAAGTTGTCCCTCATTAAGGTAACCTATGGTCTTGAGTACAACTTGTTGTACCAATATTTTGACGACTCTAAAACCCCCAAGAATCCTTGTGTCCATACTCGGCAGACCCTTCTGCACAAAAATCACATCGTTGAAGGTATTATCCGGCCTGTGTCCTTGGTGTCATTTGTCGAATTTGATCGTCATCAGTTTTCGGTACCTGCTTCATTTCTCGTTGGTTTTGCATTGTTCAAACAATTAATGTTTGTCCTTGATTCCAAGTTCTTTGGCTGGCAAAATTGGAACTTCACCGTGAGCAGCAAAATGTGGGCTGGAGCCAAGACTCGCAGTGTATGTCTTATTGTGGTGTGCAACAGCCGCTTCCAGACAACATTTTCACCCAAATTTAAACGCCGGATACGTGGTTATGAATGAGTTGATGTCACAAATGACCCTTTCAGCCATTCCATTTGCTGTGGGTGAAAAGAAGCGCGACGGTGTAGCGCAAGACCCCGATTGCCTGCCCACTGTTGCAGCTCCTTACTCAAGAATGTCGGTCCATTTTTTCATATGAAAACTGATCTGTGAAACTATCACTCGGTCAAGCGAATCTCTGACGCTGTTTGCGTCTTCTCGTCTAAGACACGCCGCTGCCATTCTCTTGCACTGATCTATGGCAATCAGGAAAGACTGTGTCTTGCGAACTCCAGCACTCCTCTTTTTCAATTCCGCAAAGTCCACATGCACAACTTCAAAGCGTTTTTCCAAGTTCTTTGGCAAGACGAACTCGTCCGCTATTTGGCTTTGTTCACTGACACAAGTGCCATGACTTGACGTATTCTTCGATGTCTTTTTTCGTGTTTTTCTATGTAAAACGTCTGGAAGTTTTGTTACAGGGCTGCCAAAAACCATGCCGACCACTTGATTCCTCACTCTCATAATACAAGTGAAGAACTTTTTGAATCAGTGTCTCTGAAACAGTGAACTTGCCATCCTTAAACTGAAGACGTTCATAGCCTTCCGCAATCTTGTTAAGTTTATGGTTTCACACGGGACCTTATTTGCTATTCGAGACAAGGTGTCGGCGTCTGTAAGATGGCCACCTGCACCATGGAAGGCATCAAAGTTGTACTGTTGAAGTTCGAAGATCCATCGGGCCAATTTCCCTCTGGGCTCCAATGTATAGAAAAAGAGCATTAGTGTTTGATGGCCTGTGTACAATGCAAACTTTCTTCCGTCGATGTATGATCGAAAGCAGCGGACCACCATCAAAACAACAAGAGCCTCCTTCTCAGTTGTCGAATAATTCTACTGAGTTTGGTTGAAGGTATAGGAGTTTTATCCTATAACTTTCAGCTGCTGATCTGGAGGTGAACGGACATCTCTTAGGTACAGAACAGCTGCTGCACTATAGTTTGAAGACTCCGTGCTCATCTCAAAAGGTGAGCTGCAGTCTGGTAAGGTAAGCACCTGGTCTGATGAAATCCGTCGTTGAAGTTCCTGGTAAACTCTCACATTCCTTGGTCTAAACAAAGGGCCATTCTTTCTTTGTGAGCTCCGTCAAACACTTCGTCACCTTCCAGAAATCTTTGATATAACCCTAAAGTGGCCTGTGATTGTCAAAAAAACTCGGAGTGTGTGAATGTCATGCGGCTTCGTAAGTGTCGTGATTCTTTTGAGGGACTCCTTCTTAGTGTTCTTGGTAATTCCGTCAAACACTCTTCCAAGTGAAATGACTTTTGACATAGAAAATTCACTCTTGTTCTCATTTATCTTCAGGTCCGCGTCACTAAGAGCCTCTAGCACCATTCCAAGGTGTTCAGAGTGCTCTTCTACTGACCGTGAGTACACAAGATTGTCGTCAATCTAAACGTTAGAGAAGATTCCCAAGTATGGCTTCAAAGTGCTGTTCATCATCTTCTGAAACCAAGCTGGTGTATATTTCCAGCCAAATATAAGGCTGTTGTACTCATACACGTGAAAATGTCTAATGTACGTGGAGAACCTCTTTGTTTTTCTTGCAGAGGCACTTGCCAGACTCCTTTACAAAGGGCGACAGGAGAGAAAAGTTTGAAGCCTACTGTTTCGTTATTTATCTCGCCAATATGCGGCATTGGAAAAAAGAAAAGGGTCCATTTGTTTGTTTATCTGGATGTAGTCGGTGCAGAGACGAAATATTCTGTCTTCTTTAGGTGGTATGGTTATAGACAAAACAAAAACAGATGTAGAAGGCCGTATGAGGCCGGCATCAAGCAATTTCTGTAGCTGTCCTTGCAGCCAAAGCTTCTTTTCTGTCGACATTTTATAGGCCTTCCGCTGCAACACTGTTTTCTCTCGCAGCACGAATAGAACTTCAAACTTTGAGGTCGCTTTTGGATATCCGCCTATGCAAAGCAATTCAGGATACAGGCGGACGACATCTTATGTGGCGGTAAACATACGGGGATGACCACGGACGGCTGTGAAGGGGGCCAGCTGACGTTCATCTTTCGTGGTAACTTGTCCATTGCTACAGAGATCCAAGCGTAGTTCTTGCATAACTGGACTGGACAGGAGAAGCTCATATTTCACCCTGCGAAGGACCAATACTTCTACCATCGTGCCCTTGCCTTGATACGTAATAAGGATGTATACCCATTCATCATGCACTTGGTTTTATTCTTTTCACCATACCCGTGAACGGTCAGAGGATAATCCTTTTTACAGTCAATCCTGAAATGACGTGCTTGTTGACTACAGTAGTAGATTCTCCGCTGTCAACGAGCGCTTTCATGTCTTTTCTATTAAAGTGTGTAGACACATACACCAGCTTGGTGTGGTCATTAAGAAAAATCCTTTTTTTACTTGGGACAAGATATCTTCAATTGTTTCTTTGATTGTTGTACGCTTGCTTTTCTGTCTCGTGTTTTGGTTTTCAGGTGAATCTGGTTTGCTAAGCGTATCTCGCCATCCAGGAGCTTGAAGCGTTTCGGGCGTGCTCACTGCTGCCACCGTAGAATGCGGCTGTTGAACCAATAGCTTCATGACCCTATTAGCTCCTCGGGCATTTGAGGTCTTCCAAGATGAAGATGATGCAGCATGCATTCATGAAGGGCCAACACTATCAGACACACCAGTGATTAGTCGGAGAGAGCAGCATCTTCTGCACGCAATAGCCCCCATTTCTAAAAAAAATAGTTCACTATCGAACCAGAAAAGTACATCAAGACTTATGCACGGTTCCAACTCTGAAATTTGTTTTCAGCGAAAGTTGACAGAAAATTTTGCCTCCAATCTGTCAAAGTATGTTCCGGCTTTGATGATGCTCGTATCTCGTGCTACATTATCGCGACGCCTGTTCTAGTGCGACAGCAGTCGACGGATGCACAGACAAACGAAGGCACGGGCGGACGGATGGATGGATGGACGGTTCGCCTCACTAATTATACACTCCGTACACAAGCTGTGATTTTGTTTATTTACCGCTCGCACGCCGAACAGCGTTTTTCGTGCCGTTGGCAAGTCCCACTGAACGTGCCTCATCTACGGAGAAGACCAGCTGTGGCCAGCACGGCTGAAGGGCTGGCGTGCCGGGCTAAGAAGCGAAAAATGCTTCAAGAAGGAATAAAATCACGTCGTGGTGCAGCTGTAATTACAGTGGGACGTCTGCGAAAATTCTCGAAAGAGCGTTACAATGAAAAGCAGCACTAGTTCAATGAGAACAAGAAGAATCCATTAAATAAAGTGTTAATAAAAAGTAATGTATAAGGTATAACGCTGCAGTTGTCTGACCTTGATTGCGGATCGAGCTAGAATTTTTCCATCTTCTTTGCGAAGCCCCTCTTCAGCCCACGAACTTCGAATGATAGTTTTGAGCACATTCAGATCTCTTGCAGAGGCATCGCAATTTTACCTGCTCTACTATGGGGGGCGCCAATCTAATACAAAACAAAAACCCCATTTGAAAATAAAACGCTTCAGCGTTGACTTTGCCTCTCGTACTCCTTGATCTGATATTTCTAAATGAACACAAAAATGTATAAAGGCGCAAAACAATTTTTTTCGCCACATAAAAGCTTCGCCAACAGCGCAGCAGCTTTTTCAACCGAAAGAGCCCCGTGGTGCGGAAAAAAGACCGGATCACGCCCACCTCTGAAAACACGCGCTCTCCGTGCAATTGAGACGGCCGAAGAGAAACCCGCCCTCCGCGCGCCATCTCGGAGGCCAGGTCTCGTTAAATGGAGCTTACTATAGTTCTAAGATCAAACTGTTCATTTGGCCGAACTTGTGGCCGGTCAAAGAAAATTCAGATCACAGCGATAAACACTGCCACTTTGGCACCAACTTGACGGTCGGCCGTAGATTGATTGACAAGTGGCGAAGATTGACAAGCGGCGACAAGCGCGTTGGCTACTATACATGAGACGTCAAATATTCCCACCATATCACTGGTCGTCGCGCAAAATTTGAAATAATGTTGTGTGTCCACGTCTGGTGCACAATCTCAACAGAAAGATCTCAAATATTCCCAACGCTTCTCGAACAATGAAGTGAAGTTCGCACTGAGTATTGCTGGCAGGCTTTGTCAACGAAAATCAAAAGAAACGAAAGTGAAACTGGGAAAAGGGCATGGCAATATATGTACACGGTATAAGAGCTTGCGGTATTAATACATTCATTAAGTTACCAATGAGCCATTTGGTTAGGCTGACAATGCCACAGAATTAGAAAAACTGCATTTTTGAATTTTGCTTTACAAGAATACGCTTCCTTCTAATTTTTAGCTACACCATTTTAAGATTTGTATTCGCCATATAGACCTAACTGCACAGAACGCTTCAGGTTGTAGTGAATAAAAGTAGACACAAGCATATATATAGAATTTTAAGTACAGTCATTGGAAATATAATGAATGTTGAAGTGAGGTCTTTAAAGTACGCATGAACTTTACTGTGTAAGGTTTAGCTTGGCATTTCTCATCAGGTGTTCTTTGATACTAGTGAAAGTGTGAGGTGTGAATGCCTGTATCTTTACAATATTACACATCGTATACAAATACCCCGAAAATAACTTCGGCAAGCAGCTGTTGTTGTGCCACAGTAAAGTAATGAATCGGTACTATCCTATCGTACTCTCCAAGGGACGACACGCAGTTGTCCTTTTGGCAATATTATTGCCTAATCATTGTTTGTGCACACTTCTAGTGGAAAGTTTGGGTGTCACTTTGTCACTGTAGTTCCTCCATTATTTCAATTCTGTGGTGTTCTTATATACAAAACCTTGATTTTCGTAATAAAAAATTGCTTTTAAAATACATTTAACTGTTCTGATTGATGATTTTGCAAGTAGGAAAGCACGATGTGAAGTGAAACAGCACATGGCCATACGAGTTCATGGAGGTGTGAATAGCGGTATAAAAAATGTAGCATTTACGTACTAAGCATGGTTCCCCATTTCTTGCTGTCCAATTAGTACCGTCACTTTTATTACAAAAACATGTTGGGTAGGCTCCTACAGAAATCTGAAAAGAATTTATATTTGTGGAACATGGTTAAAGAAGGTCACATGTTGTCTGCAGACACGAGCCGCAGAAAAATATTTCTAGTGTTTCAGTAAGTAAATTGACAGGCATTCAGAAATAAACTCCTTACATTATAGGAACAAACTAGTCGTCTATCTATACAAATGAAAGAATGCTTGTGCTTGTTGCGTTTACGTAACAGCGACCGATAACCAAAAATAAAGAAGTAGGTAAGAATCTTTATTAAAGATTTAACGAGGATTCACTGGCCCGGGCTGAGCCTTCAGGAGCGCTTGTTTTATGAAGGTGAAGCTACCATTTTTGATGCGCTGCATATAAAAACTGTGTGACATGACGACACACATTCAAGTCGTTAAACATTTTTATGTAATATTGTCACGACGTCAGAACAGAGGTCTTGTGGCAGAGATACAGATGATGATGATGACGATGATGCCTCCACTATAGCTCTTGCCCATTCAGGGGAATTAGCCAAGAATATAGGTTATGAAGTTTAAGGCGTTTCAAGTGATATATAATGCTAAAAAAGGACAATACCACAAGCAGGTCAGTCTCTTTTTCAATATAACGCGAAAACGAGTTCGTCATAGCACATCCATACCTATCACCGCCTTTGTTGCCGCGAGCGCGCGACACTTGCCTCCCTCCAAAAGAGGCATTTTTCGGATGCGCAACTTAAGCGCTTTACCAGGCGCATTATTGGTCACACCAATACGGCAACCAGGAGCTATCTAGATAAATACGGTTTCATACGCACTACAAACACAACTTCGGGTAAATACTTTTGACGCTTCGAAGTAAAAAACTGTCGAAAACAACATGCTAGTTCACGTCGTCGAGGTGTCGGGTGACTCTGTATGGGCCAAAATAGCGTCTTATCAGTTGTTCAGACAATCCAGGTTGACCTATCGAAATCCATAACCATACATTGTAGCCTGATATGTAGCTAATAAACTTTTGTCGGGGTTCGTACCGTTCTGCATCGTAATGTTGCTGATGACAGATGCGCATGCACGCGAGCTGTCTGGTATTCTTGGTGCACTGAGTGAATTTTTCGTTGTGTGCATGGATGTCATCACATTCATGAGGCAACATGGTGTCCAACGTTGTCATTACTTTGCGATTATGGTTCAGGCTGAACGGCGTCATTCGATTGGTATCTTGTCGAGCGTAACTGTAAGCAAAGGTCACGTACCCCAATATCTAATTCCAGTTTTTATCTTCTGTGTGAACGTACATGCAGAATATGTTTGCGAAGGTCCTTTTGAGACGCTCTGTCAGTTCGTTTGTTTGTGTAGTGCGTGTATTGTTCTCCAGAGAGCTGTACCGCTGCTTCTGAGAACCGACTCCAAGAGTCTAGTGGTGAAGGCAGGTCTTCATCTGTGATCACTGCTGTTGGATTGTCATGCCGATGAATGAAGTTTTTGATAAAGAAATGAGCGGCTTCTGCTGCTCTGCCACTTTGGTTTGGCTTTGGTGTTGCTTTGACTGAATGTAGGAGACTGGCTGGCTTACTGGGAGGCAGTTTACGTCTTCGGCAGTCGGTGCAAGTTGGCACGTTATGTTTAACAACAGCAGGTAGCTTTGGCAAGTTGTACTTGCATCGTAGTCAGTTTAAATATAGCACAGATGACCAGAAGCAGCTTTATTATGGCATGCTTCCATAATTTTTTTTTCGGAGAATTGCAGGCACAAAAAGAAAGTGCGTGTAGCCGGTTGTAGAGAAGTTTTTTTTAAGAGAACTTCATTTCACAAGCAACACAATCGCAGTGCTCTAGCCAAGAACCGCGGCACATTTTCACGTCTCGCTTCTAAATAGTCAATGATTGGTAGCAGCTCATTGTCACTGTGGTGCTCTTGTGCGATAGTGCCCGTGTCGACAACTCTCAATAACGTCTCGTCGATGTTGTGGTCATCAGGAGCGACAGGGTCGTCTGGCGACCGTGAGAGACCATCGGTGTCGGTGTGCCTCTTCCCAGATTTATAGATGACGGTCATGTAAAACTCTTGATGTCTTAGACTCCAGCTTACCGAACGGCCAGATGGCTCGTTAAGGTTGGTGCACCGGCATAAAGAATGATTATTGCTAATAACATTGACTGAACGGCCGTACAAGTACGGACAAAATTGGATCACAACCCACACCGCGGTTGAAAGTGAAAAAAAAAACACAGAAACACTTTTTTTAAACTTTCACTTCAGTCGGCGCCGTGCCTCGGTGCTTTTTACCTTCAACCATGTATCATCCCAACCAGATAGGCTTCCATCGAACTTTAAACTTCACCCACACCACGGCGAGGCACTTCTTCTCTGTATTCGAGTAGTTCTCCTCTGTGCGAGACAGTTCTGCAGGCGTAGGCTATAACTTTATAACAGCTGTCTTGCCACTTCCCCAGACTGCTACCAAAACTTACATTGCTGGCGTCAGTGTGAAGCGCTGTAGGGACTTTCTGGTCGAAGTGCACAAGAACTGTAGGTGTTTGAAGGTGTTGCTGTAGTTCATTGAATGCAATTTTTTCTGTTCACCACAGAAGAAGGGAATGTCCTCACGTGGATGTCGTGTAAATCGCAAAGCAATAGACAAAAAGTGCTCGATGAATCGTCGGTAATAGGCTCACAGTCCTAAAAACCGCTGCCCAGTCTTTCTGTCGCGTGGTGTGGAAAATTTAACTAGGGCTTCTATTTTAGTCTTGTCAGGTCGAACACCCTTGTGACTGATGATATAGCTTAGGAAGTTGCACTTGTTCAAACTAAAAAAATGGTGGATCCCACGTACAGTGGGAATTGATGATATGCGAAGCATGAATGAGAAATGCTGATATGTCACTTTAAAGCCAGCACAACGTTGCGATGTGGAGGTAAATGGCGTACATAATTTTAGCTTGATGATTATCATGTTTCAATGTGTCGTTTCCCTTCGCCATCTATTCACGCCACGAGATACCAAGTTTAGTATAAGTGGAGCTCGCGAAACAACCGCGAGCACGCTATGAGCGTTGTATGTTGGCATGTTCCTTACATCACATGTGTGTCAGGATTATCATGTTTGCAGTTGCCATATACTTTAGTCATCCATTGACGTCACGTAACACCAAATTTGGTAAATGTGGAGCTACCAAAATGGCCACAAGCACTTCATGAAGGGTCCAATATACTCTAATGTAGCGCTGACGCGCGGCCACGATGGGCACGGCAACGCTACGTTAGCGAAGCGCGAGCACTTTATTGTCTGACGCCTGGCGCGACCGGTGTGACCCGTGTCCTTCGGCGCGGCGCGACGGTAATCTGTGCGAAATGAGACATCCTGCATTTTGCGCTGATGCGTTACCCAGACAACGCTGCGTCTCCCTCTTTTCTTGGCTTAAGGACGCCGTACGCACTGAAATGCGCATGCGTCAAAGCAACGCAGCGCGGCGCGCGCCTGCAATTATATGGCAGGACCGGCGTCTGCCGTGGTAACGCTGGCGTGACCTTACGAAATGAACGCCGGCAAGCACGCGCACCGCGTCATGTTAAAATGCATTTGCACATTGACTGTGACATGTAGTCATGTTTTCACATGACGCGCATCTCATGATTATCATGTATGCACCAGTCGCATACCTTCGTCATCCATTGGCGTCACGTAATAGCTAATTTGGCATTTGTGTAGCTAGCGAATCGGCCGCGAGCGCATGATCCGTGTGCCATGTAGACATGTTGTTACATGACATGCATATCGTGATTATCATGTTTGGATGTGTCATTTACCTATTTCGACTAATCGCGTTGCGTATTACCAAGTTTAGTACATGTGAAGCTAGCGAAACGGTCGCGAGCCCATCATGAGCGTAGCATGTAGTCATCTTGTTACATGACACGCATCTCTTGTTTATCATGCTTGCACCAGTATCATACCTTGGTCATCCATTCACGTACCGTAATGCCAAATTTTGTATAAGTGAAGCTAGCGAAATAGCCGCCAGCGCATCATGAGCATGGCATTTAGCCATGTTGTTACATTACACGCTTATCATGATTATCACGTTTGCACCAGCCACATGCCTTCGCCATCCATTCACAGACTTTAATACTAAATTTGGTATATGTGACACTAGCGAAACGGTCGTGAGCGCATAATGAGCGTGAGATGTAGTCATGTTGTTACATGACACGCATGTCTTGATTTTCATGTTAGGGTCTGTTGCTTGTGTTCGCCAAGCAATCATGCCATTCCATACCACTTTTGCGACATGCCATGTGAACGAAACTACCGCAAGAGGTGCAAGACCATGAAATGTAAGTCATGACATGCATGATATACATTTCATTATTTTAATGTTATGACCAGTCATATACGTTCTTCATACAGTCATGTTATGCCGTACAAAATTTGGTATCGATAATATTATCGAAATGGCCAGGAGCCACCAAAGTCGTAGGTGGCTAGATAGAATGACACGCTCAAAGTCACCGAAGTTCGCTAAAACATGCTTCGCATTTAATAACATATTGTGGTTTCAAAGTAAGGCCGGGCAAACGTATAGCTATGCGTATGGTGAACAAAGAGCTTATAGACATACAAGTTACCGCTTATAGACATACAATGAACAGGGTCACATGTAACCACGTGCTGCGTTCACTTTTCCTCTCTTTCTACTCTTTTAATCATCTCACCTCTTCCCCCAGTGCAGGGCAGCAAACCGCACGTGCGTCTGGTTGACCTCCCTGCCTTTTATTTCTTCCTTTTTTCTTCCTTGTCGAGAATATAATACCATCTTCCAGTTAAACCAACCAAGTTTGCCACTTCGGGCCTGATAGCGCGGTGTGAATGAAACGCTTGAAAGTTTCTGGTGCCAAGCACAACGCAAAAATAGGCACCCTAAGATTGAAAAGGCCGTCGGGCGTCACAAAAGCTGTTTCTGAACAATCTCTCTCATTGAGCTCTATCTTCAAGTGATCGCTTCATAGATCCATTAATGAGAAAAAGCGTGCGTGATGCAGCCGATCGAGCGAATTGTCTATGCGATGCAGTGGACAGGCGTCTTTCCTCGTGAATTGCTTCAACTTGCGATACTTCATGCCAAAGCGCAAGCTGCCGTCTTTTTTCCTGACCAAAACTAAGGAAACTCCCAAGGACTATTCTAAGGTTTTATGGAGTCAATTTCAAGCATCATCTGTGCTTGCTTCTGAATTTCCTCGCGTTCTTTTTGAGCCAACAGGTAGCGGTTCTGCCAAATCGGTCACACGTTGCCTTCAGTAATGATGCGGTGCTTGGGCAATGGTGTTTTCTGGGCTTTTGACATACACGAAAAGCAGTCGTACTTTGTAACAGTGTATCCATTCAAGGAGGCGCTTCCTTCCTATCAGAGGGTGGCAGTGTGGAGCAGATGCACACCGACAAATACATTGAGGCAGGGCAGTCGCCTTGTCCAGTTGCAACGCAAGACAATCCCTGCCTTGGTCTGCAACACCGTAGCAGACAATCGCAGTGCCCTTCTGGATTTCACGGCGCTCGTTGCTAAAGTTTGTGAGGAGCACTTCTGTCTGTTCATCAGTAATCAACAGGATGCCTCTCGTTGTGGAAACGGCTTGCGTAAGTAAAAGCTCAACTATGTACTGCGCAGATTTAAGGCCAACCACGGCACACTGATACAATGCAGCAGGATCTGAGTGGAAGAGTCACGTCGTCGGCTATTCACAAACGGCCGTGTGGTTCATCACTCCTGTTGTGAATATACGGATGTGCGCAAAATGCCACCCTACGTTCAGGGATTGTGATAACGGCGTCATGATCTCGAAAAAAAACCCATGCCCAAAACTAACTCTTTGAGGCAGTCTGGCAACAAGACAAGAGTTGTGACGAAGCTGCAATCTTCGATTCGAAATGAAGCGGTGCATTTGCCCGTGGGAGTCATCAGCTGACCAGCAGCACTTCTTATGTGTGGCCATAGGCGTACCAGCCGGAGCAGCAAGGGGGCTAAGCCCCCCCACTTTTGACGTCACTCTTGGCTGCACGCTAGTGAAACCAACTTTAAGACGAAGTGTTCCTTCAGCACAGTAATCACTCAACTGCGTTTTTTAAAAGGAAATGTTACAATATAGAGCTATTTCTCCAACGTTCTGCTGTGATGATTTTCCTTGTAGGCTGTTTGCGGTGCGGGCCGCCTGCTCTTCCGCGCCTTGTGTGGCATCATAGCAGAGAAGCCCAGCACTGAACAGTGGCCTACAACATTGCGTAACTTGTCCACTGCTTTTTTTCTCATGTAGCTGGCCGATGCTGTTACGGATGCGAACGAGCAAACTTTTTTTGAACTGATGAAAGCATATTTCTATGTTCCGAAAGGAATATCAGCACCGCTGTTTTGTGGAAACTGCTGTGAGCTCATGAACGTTACGCATTGTTTTTAATGCTCAAAAGTTTTTTGAAAGCGCCACAAAAAAGTTTTTCGCTTTAGCCACCGATAAATCTGATCAGCCTTGCTTATGGTAACTTGGAACAAAAGTGGCACCTTGCAAAGTGGCGACGAATAAACCAGTGGAGAGCTCAGCTTTTAAGCTTGCCCCTTAAGTTGACTCACTGGATCAAAACCAAGGTGAAAGATTATGTTTTTAGAGCGAAAGCTGTCATGAGATTAAAAGTCGGGTCACGCGCGGCGCCGTAGTTGTCGCCGCCGCCACCGCAAGTGTCCGTAATCATATAGCACGAAAAAAAGATCTGATACCAATAACGCAGCGGGGATCAAAACCCACGTCTGCTGGGGACCAGACCAGAATTGGGTCACTGAGCCACGCCGGTGCTTGGGACTTGTTGGCAAACTTGCCTTCGGCTGGCTTGATGTCAAGAAAGCAATTGCGGTAATACGTCTTTTAAAGCGTTTTCAAACAGTGAAATAACAACCAGTCGTCGCACATTGTGAATAGCGTAGCGAGTGAGTCGTCCAATGCTCCAACCCCATAAAAATGCTTGATCTTGTTCACCTAATAAATGTCGCACATACCCAGTTCAGCCATTATTTCTTATCTTCGTCAGCCATGGCATGGACAATTGACATAAAACTCCTCGCAAGTGTATAGTGGATACCACGCTTCTCAGAAGATTGGAGAAAGGTAACATAGCAAATGCCGGCCTACTCCAAAAAATTATTACTAACGCTGTAGTGGGTATCAAGTAAGTGTGCTTGCAGCAGTTACCCAATGATTGTTTAGAAAAGGCTCTAAAAGACCGCTCTTCTAGCTTTCGCAAAGAGTGTACTGCGTCTTCCGCGCAAGCATGACTTTTTTACCACTATGAAGGATTAATTAAGAGTGGGGATAGAAGGTTTTTATTAAGCTTCAATATTCTTTTGCAGGTCGAAATAAAACTTGGACAGCAAAGAAGCTTACACGAGCAGCACTTGTGATTTCTCGCTCTTCCTCTTCCTCACAGAAAGGACGAGCTCACAGAGATGCATGCGCGCACAAACTGCTCAACGGCGTTTTGCTGCGAGTGAAAATATTTTAATATACACATAATGATCCATCTCGCCAGCTGCTCCTGGTTGCTGCTCCTAAAATTACGAGCGGCTAGCCTTCTTGAGTAATATTT
This sequence comes from Rhipicephalus annulatus, assembly GCA_013436015.1. Classification (NCBI taxonomy): domain Eukaryota; kingdom Metazoa; phylum Arthropoda; class Arachnida; order Ixodida; family Ixodidae; genus Rhipicephalus; species Rhipicephalus annulatus. The sequence continues at coordinate 144,599 of WOVY01002640.1, read as the reverse complement.
AGAAGTAGCTTCTCTCCGACTACCCCAAAAAGTTATAGGTATTGTTCAGCACGTAAATGCCCTGTTTAGCATGCATGTGATTTAATAACGGTACGAAATTTCAAAGATTCATGGCGTCATGTACGAAGTAGGTGATTTTATGGCCCACAGAACAATTTCATTGCCGATGAACTAATGGTCAACAACATGGCTTATTGAAAATAGGTTATTCTCTTATCTTTCACGTGGTCATTCAGTAGGTGATCCTTTCGCGATCGATTATTTTCGTGCCTTTTGTTGCCTCGCTAACTAGCTGGTGCTGTGCGCACGAACCAGAATGTTTAGACAAATCGTTTCGCTTACGACCATTTCGGAAGAAAGCAGCGAGAATAGTGTACGTTATGATCATCCTCAGATTTTTTTAAAAGAAACAAATCTGTTGACACTGTTTTATTGGCGCATCTACGCAGTTGCCTGGGGCTATTGAAAGGTTACTACATTTTATATGTAGTAAAGTGTTCCTACGATGAGTTTAGAAATATAGTTGGCCCCTAACGCCATAAGTTACACACTTCTTAAGAGAGTGATTGAGAAAGTAGATAATACGAGAAAATAATACAAGTAGTACTTGCGTAGCACAAACACTGTTTAGACTATTAGCAAGCAATACAACCTATAACACACACAAGCCTGAACATATGCAAAAGATTCTAATATATATATTTAAAAATTCAGACAGCTATCATTCACTGAAAAAAAAACATGGTTCATCTCTTCGTCAAAAGAAGCGGTATAGCACGAATGTAAAACGCCACTTTACAGAGGTAACTGAATGTTTACATTTTGATTAATGAGGGTTTGCCGAATGTATGTTTTGGTGTTTGGCAGCTTTAGCACCACTCAACGTGTATTTACTCTCATGGACCCTCGGTACATTTTCATCCCCACGACTAACGTCTATGACAAATGTATCAAACAAATTATTGTTGTATTTGTAGTTGCTTACAGCCAGAACATACTGAGAGAAAGAGGCGTAATAGCAAAATGAGCTTCGCATAATATAGGCAGAAACTTAAAGAGCCTTCCCAAAAAGGCTCTCTACAGAAATTTATCTAAAGGTGCCATCCCACAGCCTGTTAACGTGTGATTAAACTTTGTGGTATCTAAAAACCGATAAGCACGTCGTGGCACCTTTCGAGCACGACCACGATGTTTCTGAATGCCACGGTGTCCCAAGAAATCCCCGCTGACCTCCTCTAAGCAGCGCAACCGACCTCTCGGTCCCTCATTTGGGAGTAATAAATTTTTGATCATCATCATTGATCAAGACCCGCGCAAGCTTTGAATGCGTCATTATATCCACGTGAGGCAAGCGCGTGTTGCAGCACCATTTTAGGGGCGAAGTTCCTTAAAGCGGCACCCATTCGTCCCTCGTCATAGTCGTAGTGCGTAACCAGTCTTACGCTCTGACCTACAAGGTGGTGCCGGTGGGAGATCTCTCTTGTGCATTGTTGAACAATAAAAAACACGCAGCGTGCGCGGTAACTAAACGCCAAACTCTCCTGTCTGTCATTGCCAATTAGCCGCCATTGGCATGTACATTCAACACTATCTGACAAAAAAGGTTGCTAGGTTATACTCGCTGGTCGTAATCTCCTTGGTTTTAGAAAGGTTTAGCGAGCGTTGGGCCACAGTGACATGAATACAGTGAAGTAGTATTTACAATGAACTCGAGTTGGTTAAAGGTGGAAAGTAGACACGAGGCGCACGCCGTAAAAAAGTGTGCGTGTGCCACCTTTCGTTTAGTGCTTAGAATGTCCGCTGATGGCGGTGCTTCTATATGCGGAATATATGATGAAATGATGCGAGATGGTGGTACTTGGAGTGTTGTCTAGATGGACGAACGGACACACAGAGAGATGCGTGGACGGACGCAGGGGCGGATGTATGGACGAACCCAGGAATGGACGTATGGATGGACATGCGGACGCACGAACAGAGCGCACGCACGGAGAGGCCAATGAACGCACGGACGATCCCACAGATGGACGCATATATATGATGAAAATATGCGAAATGGTGGTACTTGGAGTGTTGACTAGATGGACGAACGAAAGCACAGACAGATGCATGAACGGACGTATGGATGGCTGCACGGACCGATGGACGCATGGACGGATGCAGGCGCGGACGCATGGATGAACGTAGGGACGGACGCACGGATGGACGTGTGGACTCACGAACAGACGCACGCACGGCCAGTCACACAGGCGGACGCATGGACGGATGGAAGCAAGAATGAATGACGGACAGATGCTTGGCCCCACTCTCCATCAATCATCCCGTGGATATGCTGCCATTTTTTCAAATTTTGATGAATGCTATTAGTGACTCAGACGCTTGCGCTAAGGCTGCCACCTCGCGGCAACAAGGCTACAGGTGGCGCTGACTGACACACACACATTAAATTCACTTATAAACTCAATAAAGTGGCTTGGGGTATAGCTGCCATGATAGCTCAGTGGTAGGGCACCGAAGGCGTTATTTGAAGGTCGTAGGTTTGAATCCTGGTCAGGGTAAGGTATTATTTGATGCACCTTTCTTTCTTTTATATACATTGCATTGACTCTAATAACTTTCCCTATACATTCCTTGATATTATTGTCTGTGAGACCTGAATAAATATATATATTGTGATGTACTAGACAGACAACAAGAGACAACACCTAATCCTGGGCCGGCTGTTCTTATTCTGACTTCGTTCTTCTCTTCTTTGCTCTAGCTATCCGCGCGCCGAAGTGCCAGCGTCTTTCTTGGTCATGACACTCGGCCATGACTGCACGCGCGCGGAACTGGCGGCAAAGTTTCTGGTGGGCGGGCTTGGCTGCATCGTGGTGGTCAGCCCGTACCACTATGCAACATGGAGCGACGGTCTGGGAGAAGCTTCTCTGGTGGACGGCACTGGCTGCCTCGAGCTGGTCGCTCTTCTGCGCTCCACGATGTCTCTTGAAAAAGTACTGTGGACTCAGGCGGTCGGCAATGGCTGCCCCGTAGCGGCCGACGCTCTCGGCCGTGCCGCGATTCGGTCCCGGTATTGCAAAGGTAGATCTGGCGGTCGATATACTGGCTGCATCTCGGAGGTCGGCCTTGGCCACGATAAAACTGGGTGCCAGAGTCTTCCACAAGTCTATCGGGAGGTCGAGACTGGCTTCATCATTGTGGTCGGTCTCGGCCATGCAGAGTCTCTCTTTGGGAAGCAGCTAAACAAGCACCTGACAGCGCGCTTCGGACGGGCCGCAAAACCAGCGGCAGACGTTGAACTCCAGACGAGGGTAGCCGAGAGAGTATCCCAAAAGACGCTCTGGATACCTTGGCTTGTGTCGAGAATGGGTACGCTACTTCTGAGATGGGTGGCAGAGAACATAATTTGCGGCCGGTTTCAGCATCTGCGGCAGGACATTTTGTGAAACTGTCATCGTATTGGCTGCTGGTTGCATCCTGAGCGCCAACTTTCTCCTCGTGATCTTGGTCAGTGACACCAGCAATGGTTACCTTGGGCTCTACCGACGTCATTACCGTGGGCGGTTCAAGCATAGGCGATGCTGGTGTCTCCACTTGCCTCAGTAAATGTGATATTGGGGCTGGCTTCTCTAACTGAGCTGTATGAGGACTGGTATCAGCCTCTTCCACTGACATGATGGCGTCGCGTACCGGCGCGGGTACTGAGAGGAGCAGTGGCGTGTCGCACCTGCGTCTGACGTCATTCGTAGGACAGGCGGAGAAGCTTTCTTCCGCGCTGCTGGAGGACTCTGAGGAACCTTCGAGGTGTTGCTCCACTTCAGCTCTGTGTGTAAATGGGGGTGCGTTTGTGAAGGGCAATGCAGCACAGTCGAGATGATTCTCTGCGGCTATTTCGTTGGAGCAACGCCCTTCAAGAGGTCCCGACTTTGGTAGCGGCCTGTGGCCGTAGTAAACTTGCTTCGGGTATCAACAAAGTGTCTACCTTCTCGTGTGGTATGCTGCAGCGCACAGCTGCAGCCTCGAGGTAGAAAGCTTTTGGAGCTTGCTCCTCGATACCGGCCAGGTTGGACGGGGTGGTGGTAGAGAGGTGTTAAGGATAACGACCCAAAGCAGCTATGAGCTTGCAGCTTCACTCTGCCCATGACTGCTGCTTCCAGCCTTCATACTGGAGCCACGCCGCTGCACCTTCCCGAAGACGGTCTATGGCCACATACCATTTCTGATTCTCTGTCCAGGCCGCGCGCATTGCCAGTGCGTTGACGGTTGCCACCCAGCGGTCGGCGTCGTTCCAAACCCCGTGAAATTCCGGTAGTTTGCAGACGGCTGGTGATTGTAGGGACGGCAGGTGGCAACGCCGAGATCACCGACGCGAAGCAGTCGAGCTGGTGTGAGAGCTCAATGAGAGAAGACCGAAGCTGCCTGCGTTGCTCCGGTGTGCTTGCCTCAAGGTCGTATGAGGCCAGCTACATCCAACACTGCGTTAATGTCACACAATGCTGGCAACATTGTAGGAGCTTGCTCGGCGATCAACGCTGTCAGTTCGTTAGTCTCGATGCGGAGTAGCGCGATGGTACGCCGCAGGTCCGCGGTGATGTCGGGCGTTAAGCCCGAAGAGTTAGTGATCGTGGTTTTTGAGTAAGTAGCAATTGCAGCACTCACCCCGCTGAGGTCGACGAGCAGGAAAGCCTGGACGGCGTTCCTTGGTGGCTCGTTTGTTGAAAGAGTACCGCAACGGGAATGTAGGCCATGGGAAACGTGAGTGGCATTCCCAAGAGTCAGGAGCCGGTGCGGATCCCTGCCGTGAAACAGTGACAGGGTTTCAATCAAGTCATGGCTTAGAACAACAGGGGAGGCCTGGACGCCGTCCACTGGTGGTCTGAAAGGTGGCTGAAGCGGCGGGTGGGACCCCATCGCTAAGGAAGTGCGAATGGCGTTCCTTCATGGGGAAGCCCGCACTGCCGGTGAAACACGAAGACACGTACCGGTGCCTTTCTGCAGATGGTTCACTTGTCGGACTGTACCATTGTGATGTACTAGACAGAGAACAAGAGACAACAACCGATCCTGGGCCAGCCGTTCTTATTCTGACTTTATTGTTCTCTTCTTTGCTCTAGGTATCCGCGCACCGAAGCGCCAGCGTCTTTCTTGGTCATGACAATATATATATATATATATATATATATATATATATATATATATATATATATATATATATATATATAGATGCCTTTATTTACAGGAGATAATGAATGCGAGAGTCCAGAGATTTGTCCGATCACCGCTTGTGCCCAACTTGTTCTACTCTTCTTCCACGCGTCCCCTCAGTATTGTAGCAATTCCCCCTTTGCAGACGATGCCCACCGGGCGAGTTAGGCTTCGTTGCGATTATGATAGTGTTTTAAAAGGGCAACATGAACGACGTTGGTCTTGCTTGAGCGGCGGCCAGTTGACAACAGCTGAGATATCACGTACGTGACATCGCTGAGACGTTCGGGGACAACAAACGGACCGGTCTAGTAACTTTCGGCAGAGGCTGCGCTTGCGAAGCGGTGTCCAAAGTCACACCAAATCCCCTTTCTCAAACAATACGTGCCGGTGACTTCTGTCGTCACAGTTCTTGGAGCGTTTCTGGGAGACAAAACTTCAAAGACAGGCGATGCGCCGGGCCTCTTCTGCGCGGCTATTGATTCCGGTGAAAGAGGTTGATCAGTCTCGGAAAAAAGAAGGATAGTGTCAAGAGCTGTGCAGGGATTGGCGTGCGTAGAGCAGATAAATGGACTGTATCGCGTTGTTTCGTGCTGTGCAGTGTTGTAGGCGAAAGTTATAAATGGCAAAATCGCGTCCCATGTTTTGTGTCCAGAATCAACATACATGGAAGTCATGTTGACGAGAGTCCTATTAATTCGTTCCGTCAAACCATTAGCCTGCGGGTGATACGGAGTAGTGTGACGAAAATGGCACGAAGCAAGACGAAGAAGGTCTTCAACTACATCGGCAACAAATTGCCGCCCGCGATCACTAATGATGACACGGGGGGATTCATGGCGTAATATAACGTATGACAGCATAAACTGTGAAACTTGAGTGGCTGTTGCCGCAGGAATTGCCGCAGTTTTGGCGTAACGTGTGAGTTGGTCGACGCCCACAATAATCCATCGGTTGCCGTTCGTTGATCGCGGAAAAGGGCCGAGCAGGTCAACACCTACGACGTCAAATGGTGAATTTTGGGGTGCTATGAGTTGAAGTAGTCCGGCTGGCGGAGTTGTAGGACGCTTGTGGCTTTGACATTGCTCACAGCTCGCAACGTATGCAGTCACAATTTTACGCATCTTCGGCCAGAAGAAACGTTCTTGCGTGCGATGAAATGTCCTAGAAAAACCCATATGGCCAGATGTTGGGACGTCGTGCATTGGTCGAAGTACGTGTTCTCGTAGACTTGTAGGCACAACTAGAAGTAGGCTAGGGCCTAGGCCGCAATATTTGTTTTGTAAAGAACGCCATCCTTTACGACAAAACCACGTTGACCGTTCGTTCCGAAAATAAAGAAAAAAGCGAGACTGTTGTCATTGCGTTGCTCTGCTCGAAAAGTTGTTAGGTCAGAAAACGGAGTATCCACGACAGCCAAATATTCATGAAAGTTGTCCGCGTCACACTCTATTGTCGGAAGGGGAAGTCGTGAAAGGCAATCGGCGTCGGCATGACGACGACCGCCCTTGTAACAGACTTCAAATTCGTGTTCTTGCAATCGTAACGCCCAACGAGCAAGACGACCAGATGGGTCCCGTAGTCCAGTGAGCCAACGTAAGGAATGGTGGTCCGTGACAATTGAGAATCGGCGTCCATAGATATAAGGGCGAAACTTGTTCATGGAAAATATGACCGCAAGACATTCCTGCTCTTTGACAGTATAGTTTCTTTCCAGTTTACTTAACCAGCTGACTGGCATAAGCAACGATGTGTTCAGCAGCTCCATGGCGTTGAACCAAGACGGCGCCGATACCTACACCACTGGCGTCGGTATGAACTTCTGTGGCAGCAGATGGGTCATAGTGGCGAAGTACAAACCCTGACGTAAGTACAAACTTGAGTTGCGAAAAAGACGACTCGCATTCCGCTGACCACCGAAAAGGTGCGTTCTTGTTAAGTAGGGACGTCAAAGGGTAAGCGAGGTCGGCGAACTTGGGCACGAAGCGACGGAAGTACGAGCATAGGCCCAAAAAGCTTCGCAACTCTAGTACCAACTGAGGTTGTTTGAAGCTGCTGACTGGAGCGACTTTCTGGGGGTCGGGTCGAACGCCATGCTTGTCCACCAGGTGACCGAGAACGAGTGTCTCACGGCTGCCAAAGTGACACTTCTTAGAGTTCAGGGTGAGCTTAGCTCTTTCAAGGCAGGTGAGAACAATGTCTAAACGATGGTTGTGTTCATCGAATGTACGGCCGAAAATTATAATGTCATCCAGGTAGCAAAGACAAACTTCCCACTTTAGTCCCCGTAACACATCCATGAAGCGCTCAAACGTGGCTGGAGCATTGCATAGGCCAAACGGCATTACATTGAATTAATAGTAGACCATCTGGGGTTATGAAGGCCGTTTTTTTGTCATTTGGGTGCATGGGGATTTGACAATAACCAGATCTCAAATGCACGGAGGAGAAGTACGATGCCAAATGTAAACAATCGATGACATCATCAATCCTGGGAAGCGGGTAGACATCCTTTTTAGTAACAGAGTTGAGCCGTCTGTAATCCACGCAGAATCGCCATGTACCGTCCTTCTTTCGAACAAGAATCAGAGGGGCAGCCCAAGAGCTACACGACCCTTGGATGACCCTTTTCTTTAACATCTCTTCTACCTGTTGAGCAATGATCTTGCGCTCCGCAGATGAGACACGGTATGGTTTCTGCCAGATAGGGTGAGCGGATCTTGTGTCGATCTTATGACAAGTACGCGACTCGGGTACACCTAGTTGCTCTTCATTCTGCGCAAAGTCAGAGTAGCGTGCTTTGCAAGGACTTCGACCAAAGCTTGATAGTTTTCTGATGATAGCAATTTGTTTACCATACTCAGAAAGTTGGCTTCTGTATGGTACGTTGCACGAATAGGATGTACGCTCTCGTCCTTAAAGACGCAATAAAACTGGTCGCATTTTGTTTGAAGAGGGTCAGTCGCATTCCGCAGGGTAGCATAACAGGTTTATTTGAATCGTTCGACACTCATAAGGCCGATCGCCTATCACTAATCAACAGAACACAACGTGGAACGAGCACATTTTTCTTGGCGCAATTCAGAGGAATGGGCTCCACAAGAACAACAAACTTTCCGGCGTCCGAGGCAGAGGCGTCAACGCGTACGGTCTTCATCGTGTTGGGCGGCAAGACAACATCCTAAATGACGGTAATAGATCCTTGACAGCACCTAGGATTGTCAGTAAATGCCGATAGCATATCTCCTCAACACCGCAATCTACAGTAGCCCCACACTCGCGTACAAAATTGATCCCCAAGATGATGTCACGGGTGGAGCTGGTCAGGACGGCGAATTCAGCCTCTAAGACCTTGTCACCCAAAGTGACACTAACAACACACCACCGATTGGGCACAGTGTCTCCCCGCTCACTGCACGAAATAATGCACAACTGTTCCAGCGAAACATCACTTTAAGTCCTAGCCGCAATTCGAAGTTAAGACTCATCACTGAAACAGCTGCTCCCGTATCTATCAAAGCCATCGTAGGAAGTCCATCAATAAGCACGGGGACCCTATTTTGCGTCATAAAAACGGGTAGAGGCATAGGCGGATGTAGTGACAAATGTTCGGCGACCTCACCTCCATTGGCTGCACCTCCTAGTTTTCCGGAGGCAGGGAGGTGACGCGTCGACAGGGAGATGGGGAACTGAACCGGCATGTGGTGGGGGGCGTCAAGCTTCGCACGCAGGAAGGCGAGTCGTTGCGTAAATTTCGGTGGAAATTGCATCCTACATGTGTATCAATGTGGGTCGTTTGCTGGAAGCCGTCCCCAACGTACGCGTCCCGCATTGAACGCATACATACGCGCCAGCGGTTTTATCGAAAAGAAGCTGATGATCCCTCGTAGTAGCGCTGCTGGGGGCAACGCCTTTCACAACAGAATCGAGCCACATGTCCACGAAAACCGCAGTTATAGCACACAGGGGCCTCACGAACGTCGTCCAACCTTCCACAAGGCGCCATGTGCCCATGATCGTCCCACGAAGACACCATTGTAGATGGTTGGCGGGAGGCGTTCTGGAAACCACGGTGATGATGTAAGTTGTCGTTTGGGGGCTCTGGAGCTCACACACGCCGCTCGCAAGTAGCCAAACCTGCCTCATAAAGTACCTTTCGCCAAGCTGCGTCTGAAACTTTCTTGACGTAATTACTTTTATGTTAGGTGATGGAGGAGCCAGGGTTCTCATAAGTCTAGAACTTCGCAATCGGATGCTGGACTCACCGTTCAACATAACTGCTTCTGGATCTTCCTAAGCTGCCCCACCAACGGCAGTGTTCTGTACTGGTGGCCTCGGCAACGTGACCCACTAATTTGTCTCGGCAATGACAAACATGACGTCGAGAACTGGCTCATCAAGTACGAAATTGTAAGAGCTTCCAACAAATGGAACGCCTGCGACTAGCTCACGGACGTGGGCTTTTATTTCACTGATGTGGCCAGCCTCTGGTTTAACAACAAATCAGGCGAGATCACCAACTGGTCTGCCTTCAAGACCATCATCGCCATGGTCTTTGAACATCTCGCCGTGCACCCGTTTCGCGCGGAACAGCGTCTGCGTAGTAAAGCTCAGCGCAAGAACGAGACCTTTACAAGTTACATCAAAGATGTCTTGTCTCTTTGCAAGCGCGTCGATGCATCTCTAGCCGAACACGACAAAATGAAGCACATCATCAAAGGAGTTGACGACAACACCTTCCAGAGGTTCGTCGATAGGAATTCATACGCTAATAACGGCGTTGTCCAGCTCCGTCAGCAGTACGACGAGTTGCGTAAGCAGCTTGTCTGGACGCGCAGGGCTGCTGAAGATACAGCTGAAGTTTCCGCCCATGTGCACGACGTCGCTGCTTATCACATCGTCTGTCTTACTGCCCCACATCAAACAATTCACCCGTGAAGAAGTTGTGCGTCAACTTTCTCTTGTGGCCGAAGCATTCGAACAAGTGACTTCGTTATACCCACGTCTACGCCAGCTCATTGAGACACAGGCTACGCAGGCACTACCTTCATCGCCATCTGTCCGTACGCCGCTGACCTACGCTGCCATCTTGTCCAGACCACCAGCCCCACCTGTCTCTGGCGCATACTGGTTCACCGTGTTCTACGACCCTACGACGCTGTCTACATGCACGGCACCCCATCTTACTTCGCCCCCTGTTCCTTCTGTTGTTAACCCATGGCGCACCTTCGATAATCGACCCATCAATTTTGCAAGCGGTTTTGTGGGACATATAGCACGCTACTGCCGCCGTCGCGACTTCCAGCCTCCCAACCATGGGAATTCTGCAAATTTCCAAGCTGATTGATTGATTGATTGATATGTGGGGTTTAACGTCCCAAAACCACCATTTGATTATGAGAGACGCCGTAGTGGAGGGCTCCGGAAATTTTGACCACCTGGGGTTCTTTAACGTGCACCCAAATCTGAGTACACGGGCCTACAACATTTCCGCCTCCATCGGAAATGCAGCCGCCGCAGCCGGGAATCGAACCCGCGACCTGCGGGTCAGCAGCCGAGTACCTTAGCCACTAGACCACCGCGGCGGGGCAATTTCTAGGCTGTACATAATCTCCAGCAACCATCTTTCCCTATCGCCGACTCGTTGTCCCCATGACACCCTCTCGATTCCCGACGGTCCTTACGACCCCGTCACCGATCTGTCTCCCCGATGCTTCGGCGCACGAGCCCCGCTCGAGAGAAAAACTTGCAGCTGCAGTTTCGGAGGCATGTGCTGCTGCGTCGTAGTCGAACTCTCTAAGGCCTCCTCTTTGTATGCCCAACGAAATTGGTGTGCTAGCAGAAGGTGTCGTACAGGCACCGTCGTTTCTGTAACTATAGAAAAACTGTGTCGCGATCTGACAAAAGTTACAACGGTGCTTATGAATCTTGCCCTGCGTACAGCCCTTTTCATCGCGCCGACGGCTCAGTGCACAGCACGTGTTCTTATTCATTATGTTTTGTACGCTATGAAGTTTGTTGTTCTTTTACGTTATCTCATGCCGTCACACTAAAATGGAATTTCTTTCTACCCATCAGGCCCTCGTCGACTGCGCTCGTGCTGAACACACGTTGACGAATTCACGCCTTAATAATGATCACCCCTGTCCTCCGAAAGTGTTTGCCGCAGCCGATGTCCGCATCGCGCCTTTGTTCGCCGTCCTAGTGCCTGTGCTTTCCCCAGCTGCCACTAACTCAACGCTGCTGTTCCGACCATCTATAGCTAGTGCGCACCACCAAACCGTCGTCGTCCCGTGTGCCGTCATCAACTTTTTCCATGGTTCAACGGTACTTTATTCGGGCAGCGTCTCTGCTTGCCCATACAACCTGCTACGCGGCGAGTGTCTGGGGAGGCTCGAGACCTTAGATTGTAATTTCAAATACCCAACGAATCCAGAGAAGCTATTTCTACTGACTTGTGTCATTACACCCGCAACTGACGCCAATGACTCTATGGGTGTATTCCGGAGATCCACTGATTGCCACCTCATGCTTGGGCAGCAGAAACAGCTGATCAAGCACCTCCAGCACTTTCGAACCTCTTTTGAACACAATCAGCCTTTTAGGTCGAGCGTCATCTGTTGTTCACCGTATGGATACCAGTCAACAGACACCATTACGACAGCGCCCATATCGCGTGCCAACTGCCGTACGCCGTGTTATCAATGAACATGTCAGTGATATGCTGAAACGTGCCATAATTGAACCGTCACACTGTCCCTGAACCTGTCCAGTTGTGCTGGTGAATAAGGGCGGATCCATCAGGTTCTGCGTGGACTACCGACGTCTCAACCGAATCATGCACAAGGATGTCTAGCCGCCGACCCACATCGACGATGCCTTGAACTGCATGCAGAGAGGTGAATTTTTCTCTTCTTTAGATTTGCGCTCAGGATACTGGTAAGTACAAATCGCAGAGGTCGATCGCGTAAAAACAGCTGTCATCGCGCCCGATGGGCTGTACGAATGCACAGTTATGCCCTTCGGCCTCTGCGATGCGCCAGCTACTTTCGAGCGAATGATGGACAGTATCTTTCGAGGCCTCAAATGAAATGTTTGCCTTTGTTATTTAGATGACATTGTGGTTTTTTCAACTGATTTCATAACCGATTCAACCCGCTTCGAGAAAATCCTTGCTTGTCTCCCCTCCGCGGGGCTGCTATTGAATCTGAAGTAGTGCCATCTCGCCGCTATAAACCTTACCATCCTTGGGCAAGTTGTTTCGAAGGACCGCATTCTTTCTGACCCTGCCAAACTTACAGCCGTTTCAGCGTTTCCCAAACCCAGCACCAAGAAACAGCTGGCTTTTGCTTCTACTTCCGGCGCTTCGTCCGCAAATTCACGCTGATCATTGCTCCTCTTACCGAGCTCCTCGCCGGCTCTAGGCATTTCGACCTGGTCACAGGGGGCAGACCAGGCCGAAAGGCCTGGTCTTCCGCCTGTAATGATTCTTTTAATGAACTGCGCCGCCTCCTCACGTCGCCGCCTGTTCTGCAACACTACGACCCATAGGCGCCTACAGAGATCCACACCGACGCTAGTGGTGTCGGGCTATGTGCAATTCTTGCGCAGCGACAGACGGCTTCCAAGAGTATGTGGTTGCCTACGCAAGCACAACTTTTAGCAAAGCCGAAATCAACTATTCTGTCACTGAAAAAGAATGCCTCGCCATTATTTGGGCGATAGAGAAAGTTTGACCTTGCATGTGCGGGCACCCTTTTGACATCGTGACTGACAACCACGCCATTTGCTAGTTGTCGTCACTGAAGGATCCAAGTGGTCGCCTCGCCCGATAGGCGTTACGCCTTCAACAATATGATTTTCGCGTGGTCTATCGCTCCGACCAAAAACATTCGGACGCAGACGCCGAATGTTTTTGCTGCAACGGAACTAGCTGCAACGGTCATTGCAGCTAGCGTCCCGGCGCGGGCTAGGCGAACAGCCTCTGGTGACGTCCGCGTAGGTTTGATGGTTTGTAGCTCTAATGGATTGATGACGGCAATAACGGGCAATGTGACGTGGCTCCCCGCAGTGGAAGAAAATAGGTCAATGTTCTGCCGCGCGTCTTAAGTCAGTTCGGCGAACAGGTGCTTGTCTCACTAAATCCTGTTGCCGCCAAGGCCCGACAGCGGGCCGTTGCTAGAAGGGCGTTGTCTCAACTGACGACGACGACAGACCACATCAACATAGTTCTCTGAGTATGGCTCAAGACTTGGCACGGGTGGTGTAAAGCCTAGCCTCAACTCCTGGCGGACGCTTTCAGCAACAAATGCAACAAGCGTTTGAGTAGGAAGAACGCAGAGGGGCCGAAGTTCTTCATGCAGTATTTCCTCGATAATTTGGCGCAGGGAACTTTCGCAGACGGCTTTGTTCTCAGCTGCAAGACTTACTGCTGCGCGGCTTGGGGGGCGGTCGAAGTACCAGCATTGTTGTTGCAGTGCCCGTTCAAATCATTCTAGGCTCATGGCAGAACACTTCCAGTGCCTTAGACTCTACAAAAGCGCCACTGACGTTCTTACGGGCCACAGGCTTAAACGAAACGTTGTATGTTGTGCAGTACGTGTGAGAAACTATATGTGATATGTGACTATTCGGCGTGTATGTAACTGTATGTGTTGTGTGTTTATCATTTTATATATCACTGTCATCACCCGGCAACTGGACTAGCCTGTCAGGAGAAAAGCCAGGCAAATCTCTCCAGATTCCCAGTAGAATAATTATCTCTCTCTCTCGTTCGGTGACAGTCGCCTCTCTAACGAGTCCATGTTCCATTGTAGGCAGATCTCACACGAGGCCCGCGAACACTGCTTCCTTAACGCCCCGCATTAGCTGATGCACCTTTTTCGCCTCGGGCATGTCAGGGTAGGTTCATCGAAACAAGCGGGTCATACTTTTGCGTACATGGTGGCTGGCTTGTCGGCTTGTTGCACCAGAGCATCAATCCTTTGCTGTGCACGATCCCGTCGGTCTGAGTTCATTAATTTCTCGTGGAGCTTTTTGCAGAAATCTTCCCAAGATAGGTAAGTAGCCTCTCGTTTCTCATACCACGTGCGAGCGCTATCTTGCAGTGCAAATTATGGACGGCCAACTTTCTCTTGTTCCCTCTAGGAGATCGGACACAGCAACCTGTTCGAACTGTTCAAGCCAAACCCAACAGGAGTCTTCGGGGACGTGGTGATGTAACCTGCGAGGTTTTGAAGTGCTTCCTGCGCTGGGAGGAAAAGTGTGGATGTGGTCAAAGCTGCCACTCCGCACCGGTCATGCCTTGCAAGTCGCTATTATTAAAGAGCAATTATTGCGCATATCTGAGGTACCATTACAGCACGCTGATGTTTTGTTTGTGTGCCTTTATACTATACTAGAAAAGGCACACACAAGTAATTTTAAAGACCGTACCATTTATCACGCGGCGCTGACAGAGCAGCGTGATGCTCAAAAAGGTAAAATGTTTTCAAAGCTTTGCTAAGACGACACGGTGGTGACGCCTACCGTCGCTTTACGTTTTACTCCTTATCGCATCAGAAACAGGTGCGCATCTTTCTCCGCGGGTGCTCACGCCTTCCTTTGTTTTCGAAGCTAAATGTCAGATGGCGCTCGTGTTTAACGTGCCTGGATGCGCTAGTTCGCTTTCGCTGCGCGGAACGAGAAGACTCTCTAGCGCAGTGCTTCTAGAATACATTTCATGAATTTTCTCGCGCAGAACATCATATAAACGTCTTGTTCACTCTCTCCACACGCAAGACTATCATGTTTCGACGGCATTTGCAGTGAAACCTGTAGATACGGGGCCAATTTTTAAATGAAACACGCAAGCGAGCTCTTCTCCTTCGTCCTTTCTATGGTCCTTCATGCACACTCATAGAAACCATAGTCTTTCTTTCGGCAAGCACGTAGCAGTATAAAGCTCTCAATTTTAAAGAAATATGAGCTTTCGCTTATGTTTTGTGTAAGTACTTTGAAACATTACGCCATATAAACGTGACGTAACCTCAACCTGTGTGTTTTAGGCTGTACAGTTAACCAATGTAACATACATATCTTCATTACACGAGGCACTCGTTACGTGGTTACATATGAAAATTGTTTTTCTGACGCACCATCAAGACGGGCGGAAGACCACAGCTATACCAGAAGAACAGGTGAAGAGTTCACTTCTTAGGTTCACTGACCACACGAACACCATCGGTTCTCGTTAGAGGTCAGAATGTGAATAGTAACTGCTCTCCTCGTGCTGTTAGCCTCGATGAAGTCGTCAACAGTGCAATCGCTAGTACATGTTGCGAGAAGCGCAATGCTCGTATATAGGCGTATTCGTTGCCATTCGAAAAACTGTAAACCTAAAGAATGAGCGGTACTGTCATCGTGTTAATAATTGTAGGCCAGTGCCACGTATAGCATAATAATGTAGCGTTAAGGGTTGTCGAAGAGACACATTTTGCAAGCATGTGTGTCAGTGTTCGATTAAAATTCACTGTGCGAACAATTCGTGCGGTAGACATGGCACTGTACATATCTACATCGTTTCACATGGCATAAAGCATTTAAGTACAGCTTCCGATTACATTGTGAACGCACGTACAGCCGTGAGGAAATGAATGTAGAGCGTTGCCATCTTTACGCTATTCTCATATGCACCGTCTAATGGCAACCGTTTTGCTGTCAAAAGCATCTTTCTAATGACTTCCAATCGATGTCAGAGCACTGTCATGTACAGCACATCTGTGAAATGAATGCTCTCAAAAGCAGACGACCCATCTTTAGAAGGAGCGGATGGTAATTTGAGCACAAGCATCTGTGGCCACTATACCTCTGCGTAGGGGTGCAATTAGGACTGCTTCTAACATTTGACAGTGTCTTCATTGAATAGGAGCTAAATTTGTAGCCATATATTGTAATGCCATCTTCGTAGTTAGCTACGTGCTTATAACAGTGTCAGTAAATGTCATATAAAAGTATCATCTGAAACGTTATGCATTTATCTAAGAGGAAAGTGAAAGCCTTACTCTTTTTCCTAACAGTCGAATGAACTGATCCCACTGGAATCGTACTCGAATAAAGAAAGTACGTGGCAAGAAACGTAGGGCTTAAGTGCAGGGAATGTCTACGCTTTTTAACAAACTCCCGACATGACCAATGAAAGCAATATCTAGCGAATTGAGTGCTTTAGAATGTATGTCGTATTCTATTGCCGCCCATTGTTTTACGCTGCTGCAATGAGCATGTTTCTTTGGTAGAGGCAATCATCTGTTTTTCTCTGTAAGAACTTGCATGAATGTTTTACCTTCATTGCTAATGAAATAATAAAAACCACATCACTCACCATGACTCGCGTTCTATTCTGAAACAAAAAAAAAGTATGACACAATTTAGTGTTATACAGTACTAGTGTTGCGTGGTCCCTTATTTAGTGTACAAGAACATTTTTTCTAGTTTGATGAAGACATATATAATAAGCAGCATATTTTTGCTTTCATATAGACTAAGTGTGCGCGTGCACTATGTTTAAAAAAAACGTTCGTTCTGCGTGAAACCAACAAAAAAGTCACAGCTAAGAGGCAGAAGAGTTGAATTGCTGGAATCGTTTTCTTTTCAAACACTCTTTGGGCAACTACTGCAGGTGCAGTTGCATGGCGCCCCTTACTACTTAAATAATAAATTTTTAGAAGTAGGGGAAACATCACTACACCATGATTTATTGTTCGGAAAAGCGTGTTACCCACTCTACACCTCTTGCGTAATAGTCCTTTTTGTCGATGCTGTTACTCACGGCGATGAAAAACTATGGCTGAACCTTTTTCGGCCACGCAAGGTCGGCTCCTCTCGCTCAGGTTAGAAGGGCCTTAGCAAGCTGTCGTTTACTTTGCTCGTGGTCTACTGTTGATCAAGTATAGTGTCCTCACTCACTAATTGAGTGTTTTAAAATGGTTGGCAAGATATACCAACCAAATCAATACGTTATTCACATTGCGTGTTGCATGATTGCTATTTTACTCGTCTAAAACAGCCCTTTGCACATTTCAGTGTGCTTCTTTACCCTACATGAAGTCCACATAGGTTCTGTTTGAATACAATTTTCCAGCACCGGTGCAGCTCTGCGGTAGAAAGGTGGGAGACTGCGAAGTCGGCCCTAGTTCAATGCTGTTTTTTTCCAAGTGTCTCAATATTTCGTTCGCTTTTTTTGCTGTTTCGCGTTTCAGCGGCTAAGGGCACCGGCGGCGGCTGCTGATAACGTCGGCACCAAAAACGGGCCTTCTGATCCCAATACGTAAAACTTGACTTTCGCTGAGCAGAGTTTGCACCTTTATCAGTACTTATTTCAGTGATATTCAGGATATGGCTCAGTTGGCGCTCGTGCATCCGACGCCAACTGAGCCGACTTCGGCGCTCATGCATCCGACGACCCCTCGACGTTCAGTCGCCGCACCCTTCAATTTCTATTCGTCGTTATCTTACGAGCCTTCCACTGACGCCCCTTCGTCCGGTCACCGCAGCTCTCACTTCCCGTCGCCGCTACGTCGCCAATCCCGCTCTCCGCCACCTCGGCGCTTTTCCTCGCCGAGCTTCTCTGGACGACCGCAGCAGGAAAACTAGATGTTGCAGCCTAAAGAGGTGAAGCTGCAATAACAGTGACGGCCGAAAATCCTCTACTGACGCTTTCCACGCACCATAGCCTGCTTGAAGTACAAGTCGACCATGTTCCTGTGACGGCCCTCATTGACACAGGTGCGCACCTGTCTATTATGAGCGCTTCTCTACGCTGCCGCTTACAAAAGATTATGACGCCATCTACGACGCAGGCAATACGTGTTGCCGATGGCGGTACTGTACCAGTAATCGGAATGTGCACTGCTCGTGTCAGCGTTGCCAGTCGTCACGCCGTGGTCCTTTTTACCGTGCTAGCCTGCTGCCCTCATGACCTCATACTTGGCCTTGATTTCCTTTCGGCACACTCGGCCTTAAATGATTGTTCGTCTGGTACCCTCAGCCTTGATCTTCTAACCTTTGCCGACTACTGTGCAAAGCCCACCAGCCGCTTGAGCGCATCCACTTTAGTTCGCCTGCCACCTGGAGCCGTCACGTACGTGTCTTTGTCATCGACCCCTCCCGTTCCTGACGGTGATTATTATATCGTTACGCCAATTACTGACGTTCGGCTGACGCGCAGTGTTACTGTGCCCTATATCATCGCGACCATAGCGGATAACTGTGCGTTACTTTCGCTCCTTAACTTTGGTTTCACCCCTCAAGTGTGGCCCTGCCAGATGTCTCTAGCCAAGCTAACTGCCATAACAGAGGACGATGTCAGTGTTGTTGTATCTGCTCTTGATCGATGCGCAGTCTCACGGTCACCCAGCTCAGACGATGGTATTTTTGGAAACATGATTGGATCGGAGCTGTCGCCTCACCAGGCCGACGCTCTCTGCCAAGTTTTGACCTCATACAGTGACATTTTCGACACCGACGATCGTCCCTTGGGCCAGACTAAAATTTTCACTCACCGAATCAACACTGGTGACACTGCGCCCATTCACCATCGGCCGTACCGCGTGTCAGGGTCCAAGCGAAAAGTGATTCAGAAAGAAGTGGCCAAGATGCTTTAGAAAAACATAATCGAACCATCAACGAGCCCTTGGGCATCTTCCGTAGTATTATTAAAAAAGAAAGACGGCTCATGGCGTTTCTGCGTTGATTATCGCCACCTCAACAGAATTACCAAAAAAGACGTGTACCCTCTACCATGCATTGACGATGCCCTTGATTGCCTCCATGGCACCACCTTCTTTTCGTCTCTCGACCTTCGATCTGGCTACTGGCTAATTGCTCTAGATGACATGGACCGAGAAAAGACCACCTTCGTTGCCCCTGACGGTCTTTACCATTTCAAGGTCATGCCATTCGGTCTCTGCAACGCTCCAGCGACCTTCGAGAGAATGATGGACGCGCTCCTACAAGGATATAAATGGTCGACATGTTTGTGTTACCTGGACGACGTGATCATTTTCTCACCTACCTTTGCAACTTACTTTTCTCACCTACCTTTGCAACAAGTGAAAGGAAGCATACACAGACCGCTGACATCAGGAAAGTGAAGGGGAGAAAAGGGAGAGAGATGGTGGGGAACGTTGAAGAGGTGCGCCCGGGGGAGTCCACCTTACATTCCTTTTCTTTTTTTCTTTCTTTTTTCTTTTCTTCTGCTTTTTTTTTCGTTTTTCTGTCTTTTTTCTCTCTTTCCCTCAGATTTGAGATTGTATAAATCTGAGCACCAACAAACTGTACCTTCACTCCTGATGAAGGCCAGACTCTAGGCCGAAAAGTCGAAATAAAGCACGTTCTGACCGCTCACGGAGGATCTACTTGACTATATGCAACGCCACGGCCACTCAACCACCATGCCTGCATATATATATATATATATATATATATATATATATATATATATATATATATATGTGCGTGGTGGATATCCAGTGGCAACTCACATCTCGTTCGACGCAACTACAACATTTTCTTTCCCCCTCCCTTTAGAAAGCTACGTCAGCGTTGGACGTACTCGCGATGGGCCTTTATGAAGAGAAAGAGTATTTACATACATTTTATTATATACACAAACGGAATGAAAAATATATTTGAAACTTTTTCTGCTTGGGAACTTTCGTGTGGAGCATATTCGCATACAGAGGAAACCCAGACGAGCCTCTTTATAGTCTCAAAATTTGATAGCCCCACCTGTTCAAATTATTTATCACCACCGCGGTGTCCTATCGGCTGAAGTAATCAGCTTCTGTCCCGCAGGTCGCGTGATTGAATCTCGACAGCAGCGGCTGCATGTTCGATGGAGGCGAAAATGCTGTAGACCTCGTGCAGAAGACCAAATGTGGGCTGACCAGCAAGCCAGGGCTGTCGCCGAGAACATCGCACGATGTCCCGCTGACGACGGCTTATGGGGGCCGAGCCCGGGCCAGTGATTCCACGTTGTATCTTTAATAAAGCTTATTACGTACCTACCACATGCTCGGATTTGCGCAAGTGTTAAAGAACCCCGGGTGGTCAAAAATTCTGGAGCCCTCTACTACGGTACCTTTCATATTCACATGGTGGTTTTGGGACAATAAAACCTACATATCAATGAAACATCTTTAAAATATTCGCCCGTCACCTTTTCAGAATCCTTATACAGTTGTTGCCATTTTTTCCAATTCTTCTTTCCAGTGCCTTATCATACAAATGTGATAACCCATTGAATGATGCGGCCGAAGCTCTCATGTTGCAATCTAATCTCACTTCCTTCTATCGTTTGATTTAATTGATATGTTGGTTTTAACATCCCGAACCACCATATCATTATGAGAGACGCCGTAGTGGAGAGCTCCGGAAGTTTCGACCATCTGGGGTTCTTTAACGTGCACACAAATCTGAGCACATGGGTCCACAACATTTCCGCTTCTGTCGGAAAGGCAGCCGGCATTGGATACCGCGACCTGCGGGTCAGCAGCTGAGTACCTTAGCCACTAGACCACCGCGATGGTGCTCCCTCTATCCTTTAGTGTGCTATTATTCACAGTTGTGAATAAAATCACCGACTTCTTGTTGGCGTTATCTGACTGGATTGTTTACTGCGTGAGTGGCGTTGCCGTCTCCTACGTAACAGTAGTGACAAAAATACCCACTTATATGCATAAGCTTCTGGGCCCCAGTCGCGAGACTGAGACGAAGACACCTATCAGACGGCCCGCAACCTGGAGTTCTACGTTCCAGATTTTGCCGTGGAGACGTGTAAGTGGCAGGTGTATCTCTTTAAGGTTGCCTCTTTTTTCGAAGCAAATGAGGTGATTGAAGATGCCATGAAAAGGGCCTTGTTGCTGGCAGCATTAGAATAATATACCGTCGAAATATTTTGCGCAGAATCGCACCGCCAAACTAAGCTTGCGGACCTATCAAGAAGTTGTTTCAACGTTGATTGAGCGCTACGATCCGGTTCCTAACGAGATACCGGAAACCTTCAGTTTTGTTCACACAAACAAACAAGAGAGGCAGTGCGTGCAGGCGTTTGTTGTCGAGATTCACAAGTTTGCCTATATCTTAAGCTTTCGTTTGATGTTCGAGCAAATGCTGAGGAATCGCATCATTTGTAGAGTGTGGTCAAAGACTTGCAGAAACAACTATAGGTTAGAAAGGACTTGACGCTTCCAAAAGCGGAAACACTAGCTCTAGCTGCTGAAAGCGCGGAGTTAGAATCGCAATAGATAGGCCAGAAAGGTGACGCCGTCAGTAGGTTCAACGTCAAGCATAACAGGTGATCCGCAATTATCAGGAGCAAATTAAGCAGCTTATTGCAGATTTGCAGCTGTTGTGTTCAACAGGGACATTAAACCAGAGAATGCTCATCACCATGCCCAAGTGTTAAACATGTGGGTGACATGGCCACTTGCGTGAGTTTGCACCAGAACGGCCCCCACCAACAGAACTTTTGCGATAAAAGATTGTTCAGTGGAATGTGAAGATAATGACTGTAATGTACTAAAATATGGTCAGTGAAAAGTAATTATTGTCTAGTTCTATCCCTGCACAAAAGGTTACATGGAATTAAGTGCCGCTGAATAGGATAATCGACACATGTTCACCTGTGTGCGTAGCACCTAAAGTGATGAATTCATCGTCATAATTGGTCACTGCTTTTAAGAGCTGCATTTTCTCTATCATGCTGTCTTGGAAAAATACATGTTCGAGGCTTTGTGTACATGCCAACTTCCTACAAGTCCGCAACAGTTGACTGCGAATCGTTGTGTTAGACTACCAAGTTCCTAGCCTTTGCGGCCTTGAGCTATTACAGATGTTACAGAGTCCGCCAGCTGCACCTATGATGTAACAATACCTTGACCTTTTTGCGGATAGTGGGAGTTAACAAGGTACCATCACCACGGCTTCATATAAAGAAAGGGGCACCAATATTGTTCTCTAGAGTAAGAAAATTTCCTTTTCTCTGCTAGACAAATCGTCCACCGAGCTAGTTTGACTCGGTGCCGAAGGCACAATTGCGCCAGTTTCATACTCAGAATGGTCAACCCCGATGCTTCCAGTGCTTAAAAAAGATGAGACAATCAGCATATGTGGCGAATTAAAAGTTACTCTTAACCCAGTATGCGAAAATGAGAGATGTGCTCTACCCATACTGAAAGACATTTTTCCTACACTTCGTGGAGGTCAGCAGTTCAGCATCCTGGATCTATGTGATTCCTACAACCAAATCTTTCCAGACCAGGAGTCACACAAGCGAACGGTTATAAACATTCACAAAAGCCGATTTTGTTATAACAGGCTACATACAGTTCGGGATGGCCTTGGCAGCTGGTATTTTTCAAAGAAAAATTGAGCATGTTTTCCAAGGTCTCCCAGGAGTTCAAGCGTACTCAGATGACATCCTGATGACAGATGCAAACGATAACCCAACGGTGAGCCTTCGAGAAGTCTTGCATCGGTTCAGAGAATATAGAATCAAGCTCCACACAGACCAGAGCCAAATAGGTGAGGTATCAGTTACGTATTCCAGCCACAGCATTGACGCAGGAGGGTTACATCCGTTGTAGGAGAACATCGAAGAAATTAAGCTGGCTACGACTCCTCGCATTGCACGAAGTAGAGGTCCTTTCTCGGCATGCAAACTTTTTACAGTAAGTTGTTCGTTAATCTCTCTACGCTCCGGAGTCCCTTTCACCTTCTAAAAATGAAATTGAAGTGGTTTTAGGCTGAGCGTGAATTCATTTCCTTCCAGAAAGCAAAAGACAATTTGTGTTCCACGCCTGTGCTAACTCACATTGATCCCGCACAAGAGGTATTTCTTAGGTCCGATGCATGCCCTATTGTGTGGGAACAGGCTTAATCTACCTCATATAAATACATTCTCAGCCCCTTTGATTTGTATCTCAGATGGTTACTGCCGCAAAAGAGAATTATTCACAGATTGAACGCGATCCCTTGGATGTGGTTTATGGCGTCATACGATTCCGAAGTTACCTTCTGGGTAGACAGTTCAGGCTCATAAACGACCATGAACCGTTGTTGGTTCTCCTAAGATAGGAACGTCAGACGACGGCTAAGGCTGCAGCTCGTATTCAGTGTAGGGCCATCATACTTGGATCCTACTGATATCGGTTGCAAAATCTACCGATTGCCATTCTCATGTGCAATGCTGTTGCTCTGAGCCATCTACGGCAACCTTTACAGAAATAAATGAAGCAGGATGAGAAAGCCCTAGTTGATGTAACCTGTGGTTAGTGTAACCAGCCAGTCTTGCGCCTAAAAAAAAACTCCAGGCACTCGCCATCTCGGATGAAGTAACTTTTCCATGTACGAAAAAACATTCGGGAGGTTTGGCCCCAAAAGCTTCATTTGGAAAGTAAGGAAATATCTGATTTGTAAATAAAGCGACATAAGGTGTCTGTCCGTGAAGAACTTCTTCATTGACTTACGACCTCGCTTGGCAGTGCCAACAGCAGTGCGCGGGAAGCAGCTTAGGCTTCTGCATGAAGCCAAATAACGAGTGTCCACCATGAAAGAAAGCTTAGACAAGATCTCAATTTTCGTGGCTGAGCAAGACACAGTAGCCACTTCTTCAAAAATGGCGTTATGTTATGAAAATTTTGTTTCATTTTAATTACTTGAGGCGTCACGTTACGAGCAAAATTTACTGTTACGTGGAAGTCGGCTGCCGCTTTCACACTAAACGGGACAGTCACATCATTCCATCTAATAGCCCGTGGTTTTACTTACACTAGAGAACAAATATAAAACTAAAAGAAATAGGGAAGTGAGATGAAATTGCACGCATGCGCACTTGAGGGTATATACCGCATCATTCAACGGGTTGTCGAATTTGTTCTCCCTAAGCTGACAAAACGCTTGACTGTTTTTTTGCCTGTGTGGGGTGACGTAGTGGCTGTGGGTGCACTTCTGGGCAACAATAGGAGATAACAGGTGTGGGTGACCCTTTTATTGCGTGCATATTTAAGTTAAGGCACCTTCTTTTAGCACTAAACACTGTGCGGACACACGAACATAATGGCAGTTCAACGAACAAATTTTTGCATGTTTCATAGGTGGTCAACGCCAACATATGTACTCTTTGTTTATTTTTTATTCAATACTGAATCCGGTATACACGTTGAAGCACGTTGAGAACGAAAACAAAACAAAAAAGTTAAAATGCAC
The DNA here is from genome assembly GCA_013436015.1 of Rhipicephalus annulatus. NCBI lineage: Eukaryota > Metazoa > Arthropoda > Arachnida > Ixodida > Ixodidae > Rhipicephalus > Rhipicephalus annulatus. Next base: position 120,149 of record WOVY01002640.1, on the reverse strand, counting down.
ATACTTACTACAGTTTGAAACCATCATGTTGTGCCTCGTACACACGGGCGAATATGGCTACAGCGCTGGTAGCTCTTCCTGGCTACACAAGCAACAATGAACTACACTGACATCGGCAAGCACAAACGTCGGTCGTAGGTAACCTGATAAAGGGTGGAGCATCTGATTCTTTTTGTGTAATTTTTCGAATATTAGAGCGTTATTGCTAGGGCTCGTGGTAGCCATAGCATGCTCTGGTAATGCGCGTTATCTGAAAAACATCGTGTAAAAACAAACCCTTCAAAAAGAAAGCCAGCGAAACAATATTCGAGTTTTCTGAACGTTGCGGAACAGCCTGTTCTAAATGATGGCGACAGTCTTTTGGGGGCAATACCCCTATACATAAAAATATTGCGTGCATTGAAATCATTAGCTTAGAAAGCAACCCGCGACATTTCTTTTAAAACAAACATATGCTATTATGCGTAAATAAAGAAGGACGCTTGGTGTGCAGAAATCTGCTATTTCTGACCAAATACCGCCTACAGTCCGAATGCACGGTGTATAATACAGGTGCGATAAGGTTTATTTAACGACAGAAGTCACAGCGAGGTCGCAACTGAAGAGGGCCGTGCGGCAAGGCTGGCAAAGTCGGCATGGGTTCTTGCTTACTCAGAGGGCGGGGCTTTTTGTCCTGTTCCAAAGGCTCATACGCGTTGGTGCATAGGCTCCACCGCACATGCTGTTCTGTCTTTTTTACGTCCACTATACATGAAGTAATAAAGAAAATTTGAAACAAGAATTACAATCTGTTTTTTGTCAGCTATGCACCTGGTGCTAGGTTTACTGTTCTCGTTGCAGTTGTAGAACGGTCTTGGTATTTCAGGCCTTCTATTTATCTGTGAACGAAGCGCAGTCTTTTTAATCTCTCATATTTCTCGTTATCCTGGTTGCTGTGCATTCGTAAGTTACTCAACCTGTTCTTTTGGTATAACTGTGCAAATAATAAATGCAAATAATTGAGACAGAGAGCCTAATAATGTTTGTGTTAGTAGAGCGTTAGACGCCAGAGTTGCACGAAATGGCCTATCGCGTACTCTTCTTTCAACTTATAATACAAAAAATTAGAAAAAAGTGACAACATTTCTGACATTACATGCGGCATCGTGGAGGCTGCTTACATATTGATTAGCTAGTGACCTGAAAAAAAATGGCGAAGATTCTTGAAGTATTTGCTTGAGAGATCGTCTTCTTGTGTAATTACGACAATAAAACAAGCATTGTGGGAGAATTGCTAGTTTCAGAACCACACAGATGTTCACACTGTGTCACTTGCAATGGTCAGGCTTCCTCCCAAAGCCGTGTAGGGCAAATCTACAAACAATTATTCACGCAAGACCTTCCACATAAGCAAGCTAAATAAAGAACACTACAATTTTTTAGGAATACTTCCAGAAGCTGCGGTAAACGAGGAAAATGCCAGCACACATGCGTCATAGACTGACGACAGTAAAAAATTATACGAAGTTGGTGCCAGACCATTTCAACGCTTTTTTTAAACCTTTTTTTCTGAAGTTATATGCATCTACATTCTCAAGACATGAGTACTATTGATTAGTAACTCAAAATTAGTTTGTATTGCGTAAGGAATATTAGTGCCTAACGTTTACATTACTAAATAATGCTGTTCAATATTTTCCATCACTTTTGTGCATTGAACTTTGAGCACCATATGTACCAGGATTTACGTTTTTGTTAATAAAGTTATTATTTTAGCTTTCTGAAGCGGCTTTTTTTTCATTTCTTACCTGATCTATCCAAAGCCTGCTGACTTCTGTTTGCCCTCGACAGATTTTCAGAACAGCATCTTCCTGCTAAGAAATGCTTACCATGAACCCATCCTTGTTGTTTTTGCTTCATGTAACTCCAAATTTCTTCCCTAATTCGTTCGCTAAGTGAACGCGAAAAAAAAACCTGTGCGACCTGCTAAAACCTTTATTTGAAGGAGTGTTCAGAGTACTAAGGTGGTGCGCCTTTTAATTAGCCCCTTTTTGAATTGTCGTTTCGCTATTACGTGGCAGAAAACATTCAGGCTAACTGATCTCATAGCGGTGGGGGTCTAGCTAACACAGCAAAGGCCAATGAGATGCTGCGGACGTGCCTGCAGCCCAGAGTAAAGCGAAGCGGAAACGGACCTTGTGCACTAGAGAAACTGTTTTGCAGGTGCTTTTTTGGTTAAAGATTTACACGCAGAATGTGAACGATTATGCGCGCATTAATATTTTAAAGTATGACTTGAAGTAACAGGAGTCCAGAACCACGTGTCTTAAACACCTTCCGCCATCGCGAGGATCACGTTCGTAAGCCGAGCACAGATGAAACCCTAGCAGCCGAAGACGTGTCGTAACCTTGTACAACAGGTTCCCTGGGACCAGAACAACTAAAAAATTCCCAAGCATTTCCCCGAGGATGAACATGGTTAAGTGCGAATGCACGGGGTGATACTATGAGGGATATTTATTAATTCGCACTATTATATTTATTAATCACACTATGGTGCCTTTATGGTGTAATGGTTCCTAGGAATCGCAATTTGATCACACGGGGGAGTTAACGTTAACTCACTGGCGAATGCCAACGGATTTTAACTTCACTCCCCCTCATAGCATCACCCCATGCATTCGCACTTAACCATGTTCACCCTCGGGGAAATGCTTGAGAGTTTTAATAATGATGATGATGATGAATAAAGTGTAAATAATGAATTTAGGTGTTGTTTGTCATGAAGCATTTGCCACAGATACATTATATACGAAGTATTATCTATTTAAACTTCACGACGCGTCCGGACGAGCAAATTCCAGGGCTCGCACTCTCTCCCGCGCGGCACGTTCACTGGCTGGAACGGCTTCGGAAACGTCCATTCGCCGTTGACGATTGCGAGCGGCGTCTTGACGCCGGCCTTCATCACCCTTCTCCGCCTGACGCTTGCGTTGTTGTTCCGCTTCTTGGGCCGCTTTCGCAGCTCGATGCTGACGCCTCATCTCGGCCTCGCAAGCGCGCAGTTCACCGTCCGCTGCACGCTTCGCCCGCTTGTCCTCGGCCTCGCGAGCACGCAGTTCGGCATCCGCTGCACACTTCGCCCGCTTACGTTCGATCTCACGAGTCCTTCGCAGCGCCGCCTTGTTTTCCAACGTCGGCGAAACCACCGCGGTACCGTCACCTTCAACGACGGGTGCAGTGCTGGCATTCGGTTGTACTGCATTCGTTGTTGATGGTAGCGTTGCCTCCGGGACATCCATCGCGAGACCCGCTCTCGACGGGAGACTGAGAGAGAAGGGGGCGCGCGAGAGAGAGGGGTGCGCGCGCAGCTGCAGCGAGCGAGGAGAGCGGAGGAGCGAGCGAAGGGGGAGGTGGTATAAGGCAACGTTACTAAATTACCGTTGGTATAAGGCGCGTTACCGACACCGATATCAGCGTCGCGTCCGTGGCTTATTCGGTAGAGCTTCGCGCTGCGGCCGGCCAAGTCCTCTTTCTTTTAAAGATAGAGAGAAGACTGCGGACGCCGCCGACGGCGGCAGATGGTTTGGGGTCGCTTATAAAGTGTATTCACACTTAAAACAATGGCGCCTGCTACCTCGAAGAATACCACAGAAGTGCAGCCCCAGCATGTATATCGCTCCAAACGGGCCAAGAGTCCAGTGTACGGTTTTGGCTACTAAGGGCGAAGGAATGTGATAACCTGTTGAATGTGGCGGTCGCACTCTCAAGTGCACAAGCGTGCAAACTTATCCTACTTCCCTCTTCCCATTAGTTTCCTATATATTTAAGGGTGTGAATAAAACTACTGGCTTTTTTTGGCGTGATTGAAGTGCCTCACTTAAAACGGGACCGGTTTTGCTGTCACCCACATAATAGTAAATCTAGCTCGTGACGCCAGGTTACAAGTATTCACCGCAGAACACCTTTTTATAACATATCACGATTTTCGATGAAGTGGCAACGGCCCAAGGGCTGTTATTATTTTTACGGAGAATTGTCTTGCGCCTAATGACTTACCCATAGGTGGTATTCCTATGTCAGGAGCCCTAAAGCTAATGTCGCTTTTGCGTTAAAGAGACGCGTTTATACTTTGAGGGCGTCGTATTTAATGATATATATTGAAACATTTATGTGAAGGAAGAATGCAGTTACTCGTAAAAAATCGTATGAACTCGCTGAGATGACAACCATTGTCATGCCACTGCACAAGACTGTCACGACCACTAAACAAGACTTTAAAACTCTTAGTTGTTTTTTCCCGTACGAACTACGCAATATTTTCTAGAACGTAATGCTGGAAAACGACCTTGATATTTGTTTCTGACGACTATTTTTGCCCGGTTGAAACATTGACACGTGGGATTCTTCGGCGCATGTTGCATCTTCCAGACAAAAAGCAATCATTACGATAGAACGCATGGTAATCATGTATGAAAAAACTGCTAAGTGCTTCCCTATACATTGCACACGTTAATAATTTCTGTGAACTTCCCCAGAAATATTTCAGTTTCTCCAAATAAGAAAACTAGACATTCAAATTCAGGTCAGTGTATTCCGCTCAAATGAGGTGTGATATTCACTGACCGTACGCTTTCAGATGTTGATTAATTCACCCTCGTGCTGCCAATCAGTAGCTTTCTGATTGCCTCAATAGGTAAAGCGTACTTCTCAGAGGTATATTAGGCCCAGGTTAGAGCTACGAATTATGACAAATTTGTTCTTTAAAAAGAACGCTTTTTGTCTAAACAATTCATAAGATGTTCTTTCTAGCTTTATACTGAAAGTTTGTTATCGCCCGTCTTGCTTTTCACGCAATATACACTTGAAAATCAAGGACCGGTATGGCGTCTTTGTCATTTACGTGAATTCGCTTACATTTATGGGCAATACATAACTCAAATTTGCGCGACCGAGTACCATTTCATTCTACAGCTTAAGAAGGGGAGCATGCGCCAGGGCAGGAATCGGCAACTTGCGGGTCGCGGACCAGCATTATGCGGCCCTCGGCACGCTGTCCAAATTATCGGTCCTTTCCTTATCACTTCGTCTCTGAACTCCGACGTCACAACCTTGACATGGAAGTGCATTTTCGCTTGCGACATATCTCTGCAACTTGGTGACATGCCTGATGAAAAGAAGGGGGATTTCTCATTTATTTTGAAAAGATATAGTCTATTCCCCGAGCATTTGTCTTTGCCTGCAAAGCCGTCCTGGAGCCCCCAACTTCCCAGTTAGCCTTCCAGCACCCAACTCTGTCACCTTCATGCAACTTGACCCTCCACCAGAAAAACGTTACGGACCCCTGCTATAACTGTATCTGCACATCCAAGCACGTTTCGTCGCCTATCATGCAATTTGATGCAGTGACACCCCGCGATAAGGTTCAGTGCCCTTAAATATTTTGCACTACTAAGTAAGCAGATTTACACTCACCGGTAACAACGCATATGATTGAAGCGTACTCTTGGGAGGGCAGTCTTGAGGATTATTGGCTCCACCTAGCACTTCCTGGCCGTTGTTGCTTCTCACTAAGTAAAAAAAATATTGCAACGGCTTCACTACTAATTTGCATGGATTTAGTTAAACTACGGTAACATTTACTACAAGCTTTTAGAGTATTGTTAAAAGATGGCACCACTGGGTAGTGTGTGTTTTAGAATATGGCTAATCCGTGAAACACTAATTTTATTGCTCTCATTATCGAGCAAGGTGGCTCCATTTCGCTAGTTAATTTTGTGTCAATGCTCACCCATTAAGAGCGAACTTTGCGGCCGGTTCACGGAAAAGAAGACACTATTGCGTAAAAAAATATAAACTAGCTCGGTGATGTACACAATACTTAAGAGGTTTCCAGTTTTGATTATTATTCGTGGTCGTGGTAAACCTTCATTCACAGAACGTGGATAACTTCGGTACATGGGCGTCGCACACGCAATCTTGAAATGGTACTCTGGTGCACTACCCTCATATTCACGTCACTTCGCTACGATTTCAATTGTGTCGTTAATATTTATCCTAGGGTACATGGTGCTGTAGACTTCTCAGCACCCACACGTAGTATTCTGCTTGAGTAGACGTTGCATAAGCCCTGTTTGTGACCGTGAGCGTGTGTATCGTGTAGGTTTTGGAGGCAGGTCCAAGCGGGCTGAAGAGCTTTCTTGATTTTCTGGATACGTCGTCAACGCTGTGATGTATCGTGGTCTGGATGTCAAGTGGCGGCAGAGCAGTAAACAGTTTGGCGACGCGACATCTGTAAACAACCTCGTGTTTTGATGTTCAACAAAAATTTCAAAATAATGCTCTTAGAAAAGCAACAGTGCTTACAGAAACACAGGAGAAAAGGACTCAAAACACAAAATAATCACATGGAGTATGGGGCAAAGCTTCGAAGGGTTTACTCGGTAAACTGTGAATCATCCGCCCGTCTGTATGTCTGCCAACTGTCTGTCTGTCTGTCCTTCTGTCTGTCTGTCTGTCTGTCTGTGTGTGTGGGTCGCTAGCTTCACATATCCCAAATTTTGTATTACGTGATGCCAATGGATGACGAAGGTATGTGACCGGTGCAAACATGATGATCATAGGATGCATGTAATGTGAGAACATGACTATATATGCATTTCGACATGACGTGGTGCGCGTGCATGCCGGCGTTGCCACGCCAGGCGCCGGTCCTGCCTCATACTCGCAGGCCCGCTACTCGCAGCGTTGCTTTGACGCATGCACGGTTCAGAGCATACAGCGTCCCTCCATCACTAAAAGAGCGAGACGGAGTGTTGTCTTCGTAATGCATTGATGTGAAATGCAGCATGTCGCATTTCGTGCCGGTTGCCGTCGGGCCGCACCGACGGACGCTGGTAGCGCCTGGTGTCAGGCTTACATCGGAGTGCTCGCGTTTTGGTTACGTAGCATCGCAGTGCCCAGCGTGCGCGCGCGTCAACGCTACATAGGAGTATATGGGGCCCTTCATGATGCGCTCGCGGCCGTTTCGCTAGCTCCACATATAGCAAATGTTGTGTTAAATGATGTGAATGGATGACGAAACTATAAGACTTGTGCAAGCATGATAACCCTGACACGCGTGTTATGTAAGAACATGACAACGTGCCACGCTCATAGCGTGGTCGCCGTCGTTTCGCTAGCTCCACATATACCAAACTTGGTATCACGTGACGTGAATAGGTGACGAAGGTAAACTACACATGCGAACATGATAATCATGACACGGAATTCATGTACGGCATCATGGACCTCAACCTCATAACGTTGTGCTGATTCTGAAGTGACATGTCAACATTTTTCATTCGTGCTTCGCATATCATTCGTGCTTCGCATATCGTGCTTCGCATGTACGCGGAATCTGCCAATTTATTTAGCTTCAGCGACTGCCTCTCCGTTTTTCATATTATTAAGTGTCTAGCTCAAGCGAAGTATCACAGGAGGTGCTTTTTGAACGTAGGGTTGAATTTTGAGGAACATACGTCAAAGTACTGTGATTCTCAGGAGAACCATCACTATACAGGCCTCGAAATTCTTGCGAGGTAATAGTTTTCTAATAGTGAGAAATGGCGTGGTTTCCATCATGATGCCAGAATAAGTTATGTGCTGACATTCACCATTCCGCGCATGGAGAGGGCGCGGGAATGTTGTGTTCGCCGATGACCTTCAGCTACGAGTAGCTTTCGTCGCGAGAGTTGAGATGGCGCTACTGTATGGGGCGTCAGGTATACGCACGACGCTTCATCTGAACTTCGCACGTGAAGGAACATCTTCATGAAACCTTTGTGTGCATGGGATTTCGCGATTAATAAATGCGTTGCCCTGTGCCTATGAGAGTTGCCAGCGCATTTTTTTTACTTATTCCTGCTTTGAAATTTAGCGCACGTATACCTCGACGCTGCATATATGACTGCGTGTACCCGGCATAGGCCTTGTCGCTGGATGCACCTCTGAAAGGGCAAGTAGTGTTTTGTTTTAATTGCAAGTCAAGGTGTCGGGCTTGTACGGAGCATGTGTCGCTTTTCAAGCCTTCTCGTAAACCGGAGCGTTTGCATAAGTGGTGACGGGCTATTCCGAGAGATTACGAAGCCTTGCAAGCTACGGACCATGTGTGCATGAAGCACTTCTTGGAAGAATTGGTCTCTGCCACATATCAAGCATAATACAAGAGACACGAGTTGCATGCATCAAAAAAACCTACGCTCACTTCAGATACTATGCCTGCCATATAACCGGGCTGCCCAAAATACCTGACCTAGTAGCAAAAAAAGAGAAAAGCTCGGCGAGAACGCCCGACTTTTGCGCAGACGTCTGAGAGGCGACGGGGGCCAGAACGGCAACTGCACCCTAATACCCTGACAGGATCGATCAATGTGAGCCTAATGTAGTGCGCCTGGAGAGAGCGACTTCAGAGCATGGCGATGACTAATCAGCAGGCACGCAGCATGCAAAAGGCAGCGCTTCTACTTCAGAAGCGGTGGGCCTCATCCACGGGAAGAGGAGGATGCTTCTCAACATGACACTGGCCGTGTCGGCCTATTCGCTCCCAACTCAGTTCTTCATCATGCCAGAAAAGTAATTTGTTGTTTTCCATTCGTATAACGCTTTTTAGCTGCCTCACTTATGCATATCAGGCTCAAGAAAATGAACGTTGTAGAATGACCAGTCAAAACTATTTCTTGCACCCAGCCATGTTTTTACATTCACTATAATCACGTGATTATAATCAGTTTGCCATGGTCAATTCTGCAAGCTAGATTTTCTCATTTTATGATGCCTCTCACACTTCATTGTCATGGTCTTGCAACATTGCAGGCCCACTTTCAAACTTTTAGGACAATACATGGTTCATGAAGGCATGGTCCTTAGGTAGCTTAAGAAGCCTCATCAAATACAAAATATGATTGTTGGCGTAAGAGATGGACTGCCCAAATAATACCAATTTAGTGCACTTGCTTTCTTCGTGTGATAAGCACATTATCAAGGTGAGGTGCAGCGGGCTTCATAAAATAGCACTAAGTATGGCAGATGGCACTGACTCGACAGTCCCGGCATTCTCAACATTGGTGTGCCATGGGTTAATCCAGTGTCAACCGTGGAGACCCAATGTAGTTCTTCCCATCATACCACGCTGCTTACAATGCCAGAGGCCGAAAGTGAGTCATCCGCGTCACGCTAACAGCAAGACTGCCAAGGGCAGCGTGTCATTTTAGGTTCTTATTAGCACGGGTGTAAGTACCCTTATACATTAGGTCAAAGTTTTCCGATGAAGTTTTTTGTTCATCTTGCTGAGCAACCCGAACGCGACAGAGGTATGCGCTCGCACATAAACTTGCGTGCGCAAACAACGCATACACGCAGGGACCCACATATTTACATACACGAACAAACACACTCACGCAGACTATTGACTTCCTAATAGCTAGAGTGGGGCATTGCCCTTAGGCTGCTGTTTTTAACAAGAGATGCTGACGCTGCCATCACTGACACCACCGACACCCGATTTTCTGCAAAAAGAACTCTTTCTAACAGTCGCGTGAAAATGTGACGACTCTTCAGGCCAACATATGCTGCTTTCGCAGCATTTATATGGCAAAAACACTGTGCGCAAATAAACTCCATATCACAATATTAGAGCAATTTTGTTGCCAGAGAGTCACAATGTAATAATTTTTTGGCATTCAAGAACATGTGTGTATCATGTGCAATAAACAAGCGAGGCTCCGCAGCAACAACCTTTTACATGCGGATCGGCATAGCTCCTCAGTGAGTGCCTTGCCCCTCTCCTCCGTGAGCGCAATCTGTCGCAATAAACGTAAACAGCCCCGGCGGTGAACGCAATCTGGACGTGGCGGCGGGTGCAGTGTCATGACCTCGCCTATTTTTGCACCTGGGTTTCCACTCTTAGCATTCGCCCCTCTTGGAGTCATACACGATCGTTACTGATAGTCGCATGCTTGAGCTTAACAATTAGTGTAACCCTACCAATTTAGAACCACCTTTCAGGGCGTTATGCGTTCATTTCGGTGATTGCACAACTTTCACAAAAACACACTGCGAGCTAGTGCGCTAAGTCTTTGTTTGTGCTTGTCTGAGCGCTTTCTTTATGAACGAAGTCATTGCGCAAGAAATAAGCCCGATCGTTAATGCGGCATACGTTCACACGTAACTTTTTGGCCTGTGGCCGAGCTTTAGTCACAATTTTACCATGTGCCGATAATACATCTATTTGTGCAAAATGTACGCAACCTGTTTCTCACCTCGGTTAGATAAGTTTTTTTTGTCAGACTAATTTTGTGTGTTGCTTCATAATTAGGCTTAATAGTTTTTTTTCTTTCATAATATATTTGCATCACCACTGCATAGACAAGAATACGTACTTCAGTTTGTTCGGTGCAATAATGCTATGAAGTTTTTCAAGTGCACAAAAAAACAATTTGTTTAGAAATTTCTTTTGAAAAAGTGATTATTCGATTTGACTAAATACATCGCCAAGATTTTCGCTGTAATCAACATAAAATATTTTAAGAGAGCTCTCATCAGTACCATATCCTTCTAACTATACTTACCAATGGTAAATGAAGTCGCAAGCATTGAAAAAATTGCAATTGTCATAATATTCAGGCCTGAAAAAAAACATTTTGTATAATAAAAGTTTAGCATACGATACAGCTTATACGCTACAAGGCCAGTTACTTAGGCAAAAAGCATTAATTACTTCTCTTTTCAATCATTCGTTACTATCGGATGAAGATCAATTCATTAAGTGCCTGCGTCTCACGTAATAGCTTCCTGTCCTCCTAGCTTCAATATCGCGTGAAGAGAACGGCGTTTTAGTATAAAAAAACTTTTCTGTCTTGACGTGCAGATTAGGAACTATAAATCAAGCTTATAAAACCTAATGCAAATGAATACTTTTATAACACTTTAACAGGGCAATCAAATCTTAACGACATCAAGATGTCATAAAGACATAGCCCAGAATTTTTTTACCACCTGAATATTTTTATGGACTCTTTAAACCAAAGCAAATTGCTGACGTGGAAAAATGTAGTGCCTTCAAAAGGATCTCACAGTGTAGTAGGACGAAACGCCACTGATCTAAACTAAAGAGAGAGAGAGAGAGAGAGAAATAAATAAAAGGAAGAGACAAGGAGGTTAACCTAGACGAACTGGTTTGCTACCCTGTACGAGGATGGGGAGAAGGGTCGGAAAGAGGATAGAAATAGAGATAAAAACTAAATTAGACAAAAAAACACATGCGCACACAGTCAGGAAGTTCCGATCAGAGTCGTTTGGACAGGCCGGTTGAACGCAAGAAGCGCAGGAGCGCCTTCACAGCCTTCTTCTGCGACATAAAGTCCTGTCGGCAGCGCAGGATTCTTTCTTCCGAAAGAGGCTGGTTGTCCATTTCGTCTAGTGCATTGCAGAGTGACTGTCTCTGCAAGCAGAATTGTGGGTATTCACACTGAATGTGCCCAGTTGTTTCATCACTGCCACAATGGTCGCATGCAGCAGTGTCGGCCATTCCTATGCGGAACGCGTACGCATTGGTACATGCGACGCCCAACCATAATCTGCACAGCATAGTAGCGTCTCGTCGGCGTAATTCCGGAGGAATTCGATGACTAAGAGTTGGGTCCAAAGTACCTAACCGTGCATGGATGCAATGTGACTCGTACCTTTGTGACGAGGGGCGCTTGCGAGCAAGCATGCGGAGTTTTCGTGGAGCGTCAGTTATGGAAAGCGGAATTGATATTTCATCGCTTTCAGTATGGGCAGAACGGGCAGCTCGATCGGCCCGTTCATTGACAATTATTCCACAATGACTTGGGAGCCATTAAAAGGCTATTTCATGTCCTTCCTCAATGAGTACGTGAGTGTTTTCTGCAATCTCAAATACCAGGTGTTCGTACGGGCCGTGGCGTAAAGGTGATAGAAGGGATTGCAGTGCCGCCTTTGAGTCACTGAAAATTCTCCATTTTTGTGGCTCTTGGTCGTTGATGCATTGCCATGCGGCACGAAGAGCTGTGAGCTCTGCTCCCGTTGATGTCGTAAGGTGGGAGGTTTTGAATTTTCTTGTCGTGTCTTTTATCGGTATAACAAATGATGCCGTTGAACTCTTCTGTAAAACAGAGCCGTTGGTGTATACGTGTATACAGCCTTGTTACGTCTCGTATAACAAGAGCAGAGCAAGCTAAGAGCAGGTGACGAGATATCTGCTTTTTTCTGGATGCCAGGTATAGTTAGCCTGATGTTAGCATGAGTCAGGCACCAGGGAGGAGTCGAAGGCCTGGCGGCGGGTGTGAAGCATGTTGGCAAAGAATCGCGATATGCGGTGATCGTTTGGCAAAATGACGAACGTGGTCTGTCTGCTGGTAAAGAGGCTAGGTGGTGGCAGGGTGTCCGAGCAATATGCCTTATATGTGTCCTCAGTGCCTCAACGTCAATATGTGTCGTGATGAGGTGGTCACCGGCGATAGCTATAGTAGCCATTGTCGACGCACTACGAGGTAAGCCGAGGCAAATCCGGAGTGCCTGGGACTGAACACTCTGTAGCGTTTGAAGGCTTGTTTTGCTTGCATTGGTCAGTGCCGGTAAACTGTACCGCAGAAAACCGAGACAAAGTACTTTGTTCAGCTGTAGCATTGCCCTGGGAGACATTCCCCAAGTCTTCCCTGCAAAGAACTTCAGTATACTACAGATGCCCATTAACCGTTTCTTCATGTACGAAACGTGATCGCTCCATGAGAGATTCCTGTCAATTATGACACCCGAAAACTTGTGCGATCGAACGTATGGTACTGTTTGACCATTGATGCTTATAGTGTACTTATCCATAGGCTTTCGTGTAAAAGCTACGAGGGCGCATTTCTCAGAAGAAATTTCCAAGCCTTGATTTTGTAGGTAGCGTAATGTTTCAGTGGCAGCTTTTTGAATTCTCCCTCGTAACTACAGGCGTGTTACAGCCGATGTCCAAACGCAGATATCATCTGCGTACATTGATAGCCTGACCGTGCTTGGCAGATGCTCAGTGAGGGCAATTAACGTAAAATTGAACAGCACAGGGCTGAGTACGCCACCCTAGGGGACGCCACGGTGGCTGTAATGTGGAGAGGTTGGACCGTCTTCAGTGCTGACAAAGAAGGATCGCATTGACAAATAACTACGTATCCAGCGATACATCCGACCACCTACTCCTATATCTTCGAGAGCGGTGAGAATAGCTTCAAGCGTAACGTTGTCATACGCCCCTTTAACGTCTAGGAACAAAGATGCGCAGAGACGCTTACAGCCTTTCTCGCGTTGGACGTAAGTGACCAGGTCGACTACGTTGTCAATCGATGCTCGACCACGCTGAAAACCTGCCATGGCATCTGGGTAGATGTTGTTACACTCCAAGAACCACTCCACGCATCCCAGGATCATCCTCTCCATAACTTTGCCTACACAACTAGCCAATGCGATCGGACGATAAGATGAGAACTCCAACGGTGACTTGCATGGTTTCAGAAGTGGAACTAGGCGACTTGTATTCCAGCTTGTTGGGAGCGCTCGATCTTGCCAGTATTTGTTGTACAACTCCAAAAGGAGGATTCTCGCGCGTTCAGCCAGATGACACAAGGCCCTATAAGAAATTCTATCGCGCCCTGGTGCCGACGTGCGTCCACACAAAGCTAGTGCTGCTCTGAGCTTCCCGATTGAAAAAGGCATATCCATGCGGGAATCCAGCGTTTGTGGACAGTTAGTCGAGGGCGATAGGCTATTGGGCACTGCGAGTGGCCAAGATACTCTGGCACAGAAGTCTTCTGCCACGTCAATGCCGCGTCTCTGTTCAAAAAGTGCGAGAGCCCTGAATGGTGACCACTGAGTGGGTTTTGTGCGGAGACCTCGTACCGTCTTCCACAATTGGGATAAAAGTTTTCGTGGGTCAAGTGACTCTCAAAAAACAGTCCAACGTTGTGACTCGAGTTTAATTATCCGGCGTAGAGTCTTCTTTTTGTATACGTCGCGCAATCCGTGAGTCTTCTATTGCCTCCGTGCGTCGGTATCTTCGTTCAGAACGCCGTCGGATTGCTCGAAGTCTTTCTTGCTCGATGTCAAATTCCGTTACTTTGGGAGAGCTGGTGCGGGTACACGTAGTATCGTGTATTGTGCTTTTAATTATCTCCTCTATGTCGAGGGATATGTTTGCCTCACATTGCTCTTCCATGCGAGACTAGAATTTCAACCAGTCCCCTCTCTGAACACTATCGCGTACCTTAGCAAGGGACAATCCTTCGATTTTGACGTAAGTGGGAATGTGGTCACTTCAATGCGTTTCTATGTCTGGAAACCACTCAGCATGCCTGACGAGGCCTCGTGAGACAACGGCCAGGTCAAGGCAGCTGCTATAACTTGAACCACGTAGGAACGTTGGACTGCCATCATTTAGCAAGAAGAGTTGGTTGTCGGAGGCGAAGGACACCAACTTTCTCCCTTTAACATTGGTCTTCGAACTTCCCCATATTGTATGATGGGTGTTGAAGTCGCCAATTATAATGCATGGGTGAGAAGTTGCTGACAGGATACCTTGTAGTCTTGTATGGTCGAAACGGCTTGACGGAGAGAGGTAGGCACCCACAACCGTGATGGTAAGTCTCCTTTTTACTGTTATACTTATATATTGATTGTCGACATGAGGTGACACCGGATGATGGATGTAGGTTATGTCGCGGCGAATAAACATCAGAACTTTGCTATCGTCCACAGTTGTAGACGACACGAATGACTCATAACCAGAAAGTCTGATTTCTTTCTGTAAATTTGGCTCGCAGATGACAATGATGGGGAACTTATTGGTGTACACGAACCGATAGAAATCGGCGATGCGTGACCTCAGTGCCCGGGCATTCCATTGAATATTCGCTGCCTTTCGGACCTCTTCTCTGAAAGACCGTGGCTGGTGAGTCATTATTTACTCAAGCGCTGCGAGTACTGGACTCAAAGCGTCCAGTAATTGCAATGCACTTCTTGCTGGCGGTGTGTGCATGTTGCTTAACAAAGAGCGAATGGCGTTAATTAAGGGTCGCAAACGAGCTATCCCTTGCTGATTTGTGTTCCGCAAGTCCTCCATTGCAGCAGCTTGCTCTGAAGAAGACGTCTTCTGCTGCGGCTCTTCTAAGCGTTGTGTACGCGTAAGTGGAGGCCACTCTTCTATAGAGACTTGCCTGCCCCTTTGCTCTTTTCCAACGTCTCTAGTTGCCGCGCTGCAAACTGCAGCTGGCGATCTTTCCTGATGCGTCGACTTAATGCCTGAAGTTGGCGCTGCCCGACGTGAAGACCTTCGACGGCGACGTCGTCTTCGCCGGATTTTCTCAGCAGCTTCTCTGTGGGTTGAGCTGTCTCGTACCATTTGCTTCAGAATAGAAAATTCTTTCTCTATGTGCAGACATTCTTTCGAAGAAGCCTTGTGAGCGCCCTGGCAGTTAGGACACCTCAGTGTGGTAGCGCTACAGTTGTCTTCCGCGTGTGGTTCGGCGCACCGGGGGCACGCTGCGGAGCTCCTGCAAACACCCTTTACATGACCGATCTTCTGACAATTGAAGCATTGCACGGGTTTAGGAATAAACGGTCGAACTTGTTGACGAAAGTGGCCAACCTTCACGTATGCGGGAAGACAGTCACCTTTGAACGTTACTCTCACACAGCGTGTGTTACCAAGCCGTCCAACACTGACAATGACGTTGTCTTGACTCGCTGGTTTCATAAGTATTGGAAGGTCTGCGTTTGGAATTTCCGTGTTAATGTCGTAAATGACTCCTGATGTGGTCGAACCGTTGGCTGGTATGATGGACCTAACTTGAATGTTTCTCAGTTGTGTCACTTGTTGCAGCGTGCTCAGCGCACTCGGGTGCACCACATCGACAGCCAGGATGTTTCTTCTTGTATTAGGCCGTACTTCTTTAATCTCCTTCGGCACAGTGTTCTCGAAATAGAGCGAAAGCGCTTGCCTGTTCAGAGCACGCAGGCTTTCGGTAGCGTTCTTTGGCACGAACAGGATGGAATGGAGCCATCGCTGGGGCACCGTTTTTACGGTGGCTATACTTGACACCGGCGATGGATTGATGATTCGTCGCTTGGCCTTGCGGTGCTGGACAGGTTGAAAGCCGTCGTCTGAGGACTCGTCGCAGGATGCGGAGTACAGCTCAGTGTCATCGCTCTCACTGGAAGTGTTTCCTCGCTTCCTCGAGGTAGTGGCCGCGGTCGAACCGCAGTCGGACGTCACCTCGTGAGGTGGTACATTCATTATCGCAACGTACGGGGCAATACACCCCACAACTGCAGCGAAAAGTTCAGAAAAGCACTGAGACGAGCGAGATGTGTTCTACAAAGAATCACTTCGTCTTCCTCCTTTGACCTAAACTAAAAAATACAGCATGTTTACGGAGTGAATGATGAGTGGGGCGAAGCAAGAAAGGTTTTTAATGGCAAACCATGAATCAACTGCTGGCCACGTCCATCCGTCCATCCCTCTGCCTGTCTCTCTGTCTGCCTGCCTGCCTGTGTGTCCGTCCGTACGTTTGTTCGTCCATCCGTTCTTCCACCTGTCCGTCTGTCTGTCTT
Organism: Rhipicephalus annulatus; assembly: GCA_013436015.1. Classification (NCBI taxonomy): domain Eukaryota; kingdom Metazoa; phylum Arthropoda; class Arachnida; order Ixodida; family Ixodidae; genus Rhipicephalus; species Rhipicephalus annulatus. Next base: position 103,526 of record WOVY01002640.1, on the reverse strand, counting down.
CCTGTCTGTTCGTCCATCCGTTCATCCTCCCGTCTGTCTGTCTGTCTGTCTGTCTGTCTGTCTGTCTGTCTGTCTGTCTGTCTGTCTGTCTGTCGAGAGCCATCCGTCCGTCCACACATTTAGTGGACACTCCGAGTACCACCACCCCACATCGTTTCATAATAAATCATCATATACAACTTACGCCATTTAGCGGCCATTCGAAGGACGAAAACAATAGCTGCTCCAACATATATCTCCAACATTCTTCACAAAAAGAAACAAGTTAATCTGTTGGTGAAGTTTCCATCAATTTTGTCAACAGGGCCTCATCAAATGTGTGGCCCAAGGGATGGCTATATGCTCTCTCATAGTGGAGTACATAGTACTCTAAATCGTTACCAATTTTTTCTTAACATATCCTACATACTTTTATATCAATTCCGGTATTCTTTACAGTGATGACGCGTTCTTTTTTTTACTTCGAATGGCCTCAAATCAGCGCAATTTTTACAGTGTCAGCTGTATCGTCTAAAATGGCCAAACCTATGCGAAAACATTTTTTACAGAGTATCACTGTTCTTCATACTTACACCGGAGTGGAACGTAGCCTCGTCCTTGCACAAGGAATGCGTTGTTCGATACCTGCCGGCACTTCATTTTATTCTTTTCGTAAGCTAGACCAGCGATCTTCAACTTGTTTCTGTGTAGTGGCAACGCTGCGATAGAAATATAATAGTAATAATATTCTAACGTGCCAAAAAAGCGCCATTTGTCAATCACTGAAACAGGACGTAAGAGATTGTACAATGTGAAACAAGTTTTTTACATGGTAATAACCTTATAAAATCATGAAGGCAGAAGCAGTGCCATACAAAATTCACCTGCTAAAGCCTCATTGAGATTGAAGCGTATTGTCACAAAAGGTATCAGACAACAGTCATTGATTTATCTGAGAGCACACAAGTGCACATATTTATTTTTTCATGCATATGGGCAAAATATTGCCGCGTGTGTATAGCATTGCATGAATAAAACTGATGCTGATATAAATAAATTACCTACGCTTACATGGAATAACCCTTCGCACGTGCAATAGTGACAGTAAAATAATAGAACACCTTCGGGTTTCTGGTGTGGTAGAAAATAAAAAAGAAAAAAATAGAGATCACATGATAAATTACTGTAACGTAATTCTAACATGATGAGAAATGAACTAAGAAAAGACGAATTTTAATTAATTTAGTATACCAACAGCTATGTGCTGGTGCAATAAATAAGCGACAAATGTGAGAGTGTGTTAGTTATAACCAGCACAAAACAATTTGAGCTACCGTTTTATTCAGCGTGCTGATATTTAAATCACGCTACTGGCGCTCTTTGGCCATCGAATGGTCCTTGCGTCAAGATACACAATATGTATTTATATTTAAATTATGAAGCTTTATTGAAGCGCTAAAAACCATGCATGCGAAAGTGCAGACGTTGTGGCCGTCGAGCCAACAAATCTTTGCATGTCGCATAGATGACCAGCGCCAATCAATCCTTTTTTTATTTTTTTCATTCAGTACTGCAGACATTATACACGTTCAAGTATGGTGAAAACAAAAACAATACAAAATATTGTAAACATAGTTAGTAAAGTATCAAACCTTCATATTTTTCCTCGTAAAAACTGGTGAATGGTGATGTGGCTAGAGCACTGGAAATTCTTCCTTCCTCCACGAGCAACAATCAACTGCATCGAAATCGGTAAACACAGACGTCGGTCGTCGGTAACCTGATCAATAGCGGAGCGTCTCATTCTTCTTGCATGTTTTTTTTAAATATTAGAGCGTTATCCCTAGTTCTCTTGGTGGCCATAGCATGCTCTAAAACTGCGTGCCATCCGAAAAACAACCGTCTGCAAACAAACCCTGCGAAACGATTTGGAAGTTTTGTGAACAATGCGGAACAGCTTTTTCCAAATAATGGCGACATTATTGTGGCAGGTATGCCCAATTACATAAAGATACTGCATGCATTAAGATCATTAGCTTACAAAGCAACAGACCTCTTTTTCGTAAAACAGACTTCTGCTGATATGCGTAAATAGAGTAGAACGCTTGTCGCACTCAAATATGCTTTTTCTGACCAAATCCCGTTGACAGTCCACATGCACCGCACGTATCACCGACTGTGTTCTCATTTTGAACTCTGCGGTACAATAAACATAATCTAAAGCCGATGGGGTACAAAATGGTTTCGCATTGATTTCCCAACTATGCATCTGTTGTTGAAATTACCGTTTTCTTTGCAAATGTAGGGTATGGTTGGTGTGCATGCATTCTATTTGTTATAGAACGAAGCAGAGTCATTTTAAGCTCTGATCATCTCCTTTATTTTGGTTTCTGTGCCTTTGTCTGTTTTTCAACTGGCTCTTTCTACGCATCTGTGCAAATCTTAGTTGCATAGAAATGAGATACGAAACTTCATGACGTCTGAGTTACAACAGCGTTCGACAGCAGGGTTGCACGAAATGGCCTATTACGTGCACTTGTTTCAACTCATAACCAGAGAGAAGTAAATGAATTTCGAGAATATCTGTGTAAGAAAGAGATGGGATTATTTACAGAAAGGCAAAGAGGTCACCCTGAGCGATAGCTTGCTCTAGTCTGCTACTATACACTGGGGAGGGGAAAGGGGAGAACAAAGACTAATAGATGACGATGGTGAGATAGAGATGTGATTATGTAGAATTCTTTCTAGCACAGACAAAGTTTATAGCCACGCATATAGTCCAGTTGCTTTCAAAAAGGTTATAACCACTCTTATGACCACAATTGCGCTGTTGGTGTCTGGCCAAGGGCCCAACGCGGTCTCATTATTGAATGACCTACTGCGATATCATTCAGCACAAGAAATCATTGTTTGTCATTCACGGGCGTACGCTGGACAGACACAAAATATGTGTCTAAGTTTTTCTGGCACATCACAGTGTTCACAATTAGGACCGGTGTCACTGCGACTGATGATATTTGCGTAATGTCCTGTGTACGCCACACTAACGCGAATGCGGTGGACCATACTTGTGAGTTGCCATTTAAATTTAGGGGGGCATGCGGAGCCTTATTTCCGGGTCCCATTCGTCAAGTCGCCCGTGTCGCCGTTTCGGTTTGGTCCAGTGCTGAAGTGTGTAGCTGCGCATCACGCAGCGAAGCCGGGCGTTCGTGTAGGCTCATGAAAACGCAATGCGTACTTCAGGGGCACTGCTTAAGGAGTTTTTAGCCTCAGCGTCTGCCTCTTAGTTTGCCAGCATGCAGCAATACGCAAAAATCCACTGGAAAGTGATAAGATGGCCATTTGTTGAAGCAACTTCAATACGTTCTGCGATTTCTATCACCAAGATGTAATACGAACCTTGACTCATGATGAGATTAATGATTTGGAATCACAGAAAATTGTCTATGCTCGAGGTCGCTCTCCGGAAATAAGTCTTATTGCCTCATGGATAGCGACAAGCTCTGTGGCAGTTGATGTGGTTTTATGGGAGAATATATGTGGCATTACACGCGGTGCCAAGGAGCCGCATCGCCTAATAATTGGTTGGTCACCTTAAAAAAATATCGGATGTTTTTCGCAGAATTCACTCGTAAGCAATCTTCTTGTGCGACTACGCCAATAAACAAGGATTGTGCGTGGATTGCTCGTTTTATAATGACGCTACTGGTTTTCACACTATGTCACCTGAATGGTCACTCGTCCTCTCCAAGCTGTGTTAAGCAGCGCTAGGAAAGGTCATCAACGCAGGACCTCCCACATAACCAAGCTATATAAAAGACACTATAACTTTTTTTAGGAATCCTTTTGGAAGCTGATGTAAACAAGGAAAATGCCAGCGCACATGCTTCATAGACTGACGACACAGCTGAAATTTAAACGCTGCGTAGCTGGCGCAGAAGCTTTTCAATGCTTTCTTTGTATAACTTTTTCTCAGGAGTGAAAGGCTTCTACATTCTCAATATGTGAATATTGTTAGTAAAGCAAAGTATGTTTTTGTTGCATGAGGTATATTGACTACGTAACGTTTACATAACCACCGAATGGTCTTCATCGATTTGCATCAGTTTTGTGCTTTGAACCACGAGCACCATATGTACTAGAATGAACTTTCTTCGTTATTAAGATAATATTTTAGGTTTCTGTTGCAACATTTAGCATTTCTTATCTTATCTATCCTAAGCCGGCTGACTTTTGTTTGCCCTCGACAGATTTTTAGAACACCGCCTTGCTATTGTGAAAAGTCTGCCATGAACTCATCCAAGTTCTTGTTGTTTCATGGAAATTTAAATTTCATCGTTGATTCACTGCCTAAGCGAACTCGAAAGAAACGTGTGCTACCTGTTTAAACTTTTTGTTGAAAGAGTGTTTAGAGTAAAGAGGTGATTCGCATTTTAATAAGCCCCTTTTCCGGAAGTTTGTTCTTAATATGTGGCAGAAAACTTTCAGGAAGATGGAGCTTATAGCGATGGTGGTCTATATAACACAGTGGAAGGGTAATTAGATGTTGCGAAGGCCAAAGGAACGCACTGAACTTGTGCACCAACAACTTTTAATAAGGCGCTTTCATGGGCTTAACATCTTTACACGCAGATGGTGAACGATGATGCGTGCAATGAGAGAATAAAGCATGACGTGAAGTAAAAAGTGTTCAGAACCACGGCCTTAAGCACCTTAAGCAGCTTACTGACTAGCACGAAGCATGTTGGGAGAAAATTTAGCCACCTCTAAACGTACTACACCTACCGATGTGTAAATGACGCAGCGGGACACCATCATTAAAGGTAAAAAACGTTTTCACTATTCTTAATTCTTTGCTTCCTCCTTGTCACATGTACAACCTTTTTTTCCCAGTGAAAACTTGTCTGCACTCACCATTTTGAGAGTTCCCTACTAAACTGCCTGGCATCAACAACCTTCCAGCTAAATATACACGCCACCACAATTTTTCAATGCGAAGCATTTCTTAGCAAACTTCTATCTATCTATCTATCTATCTATCTATCTATCTATCTATCAAGCCGCCTACGACATTTAGCTGTGGTCGTTTCTATATAGGTATCGATACCAATATTGGTATGGCATAACATGTCTGTATGAATAGTATAAGCGACTAGTTATAACATGAAAATCATTATACGTTGTCACGAATGTCACTAGTTACATTTTATGATGTTGCTTCTTTTTTGCGATGCTCTTGTTCGCATGATATGTTGCGAAATCGGTAAGGTATGTCATGGTGACAGCATGCCGAATACGAGTGACATACCCTAACATGGAAATCATGACATGCTTGTCATGTAATCATAAATACACGTTGCGCTTATGATGCGCTCACGCCTGTTTCACTAGTTTCACATATACCAAGTTTTGTGTTACTTGGCCTCAACGGAAGACGAAAGACATATGACTGGTAAAAACATTATAATAACGATATGCTTATAATGAAAGAACATGACTACATTGAGAATGATGATGGGCTTGCGGCCTATTTGCTAGCTTCACATATATCTAATTGTGTATTATGGAACGTCAATGAATGACGAAGCTAAAGTACCCGTCAAAACATGATAATTAGGATATGCACATCATCCAACAACATGACTATGTGCCACGCTCATGATGAGCTTGCGGCCATTTCGTTAGCTTCCTATATACCAAATTTGGTGTCACGTAACGTGTATAGATGACGAAGGTAATGACGTGTCTGAACAAATAATGACGGCATGGAAGTCATGTACGCAAATTATAGGTTCAGTTCGAAACACTGTGCTGATTTTAAAGTGACCTATCAACCTTCCTCATTTGTGGTTCGCATAAAATTGATTCCCTCTGCTCTTGGGATTCGCTATTTTATTGTCACGCATTGGCCTTCTTGGTTAATGTATGTCTTGTCAGCTGAAAGTGTCGTAGATCAGACGACTGATCATGCGTATTTTTGTGCCAAGCAGCACCCTTGTGGTGTCGTACATGGTCAGCATTCATTTCTTTGGGACACCAATGGCTGTTTCAAGGTGAGAGAAAAATGAAGTTGTACCCCGTTACTGTCACCTTTTTTTTGCAGGCCCTGTGATGCAACGCACAAGTACCGGGTAGATGATATCTCTTTCTTATGCTGTGGATAATCTGCCCTCCGTGCTGATAGCTGAAAGCATCTTTTATTGAAAGCAAAACTAGCCCCTTAGGGCGATCGCCCTTGACATGTTTGGTGAAACGTGCACATAAAGTGGGCTTCTCTTCTTCTGCACATGTTTTTGTTAAATCGTCTGTCCTGTGCACAATACAATCGCCAGCACCTTTCGCGTATTGAAGTAGATGGGAGCAGGCCTCCCTCACTTGTCAGCGCACAATATTATATATATATATATATATATATATATATATATATATATATATATAGAGAGAGAGAGAGAGAGAGAGAGAGAGAGAGAGAGAGAATAAGTATACACCTCTGAAAAACTGTTTATTGATGACGTTTCGAACGGAGACCAATCTTCATCAGACCTGATGAAGCTCGGTCTCCGATCGAAACGTCACCAATAAACAGTTTTTTTAGAGGCGTATACTTATTTTTTCTTAATTCTATGGCAACCGAAGCCATACTCTTTAAAATATATATATATTGTAGCGAAGCCTCCGAACGCTGAAATGGGCTGAAGTGGGGCTACCCAACAAGGTACTCAAGAGTTCGACCCATTTCAGCGTTCGGAGGCTTCGCTACAATATATATATATATATATATATATATATATATATATATATATATATATATATATGACGCTAGATATTGAACACTTTCGCTTTCACCTCCTCCCTTCCTAGAACAGCAACTTCTTCGTCTTCGACACCTCCAATGAAAATCAGCGATGCACTTTCCTCAGTGGAGTGGATGCTTCGGTGCGCGAGTGTGCTAAGGTTACCTGCTTCCGCTGAGCGCGTTGCAACCAATGACTCTTCGAAGACCTCCCCAGAGTGCCCTCTGTGGCATCCACCAATGTTGACTGTGCTAACACGTTAAGCTCCTTCGCTAGAGTTGCTTAAAAGTAGGCTAGCCCCTTCACTGGCAGTGCGTAGCCTCCAAGAGGTTCTAACGTACAAGCACTACTTTGAGCAAAACATTTATTTCTAGCTCTCGAATCTGCCTTCCGCTTCTTTGTGTCCTACAAGACCTTTGCTACTTTAACAGGGACGCACTGGAAGCCTGCCCCACTGCAGTGGTCTTGTGGCTAAGGTACTCGGCTGCTGACCCGCCGGTCACGGGAACGAATCCCGGCTACAGCGGCTGCATTTCCGAGGGAGGCGGAAGTGTTGTTGGCCCGTATGCTTAGATTAGGAAACACGTTAAAGCAATCCTGGTGATCGAAATTTCTTGAACCCTTCAATACGACGTCTTTCATAATCATGTGGTGATTTCGGGACGTTAAACCCCAAATATTAATAAATCAACTGGAAGCCTGCTCGGGGTGACCAAGTTATCTTCTGGGGTAAGCAGCACTGCGGCGCCGCTTGAAATGGGCTTGAAGTGCACAGGCGTAACCTAATTTCTCATCGATTGCAAGCTTTATATGCCGATGGTGTACTTCCAATAACGCGAAACCATCAGTGGCGACTGCCAGTTTTGCGCATCTACCACAACGCGCCCCAGCTTTGAACACACGTGAAAGAAGCACTAAAGTTTTCTCCAGTAAGACTGCCTTCTTGCGTGTTAACTCCAAGTCCTGTTTTCTAGCACGCTCATTTGGCTCGGCTTTCACTGCGGGTCAACTGTAATTATTGTTTTCTTGCGCGCTCATCGAACTCCACATTCCCACGCGCCCACTGAATTTCTTCTCCCCACGCGTGTTCATCACGGTTGGCCCGCTCGCGCTCAGCCTCAAGCTCAGCTTCATGCTCCTCTTTTTCGAGCACTTGCTTTTTTTCCATACATTTCCTTAGTGACTTTTCTTTTAAGCCTAGTTTCCCGCTTTCACTAGCTAGTTAGCATAAATTCATGTTTTTGTATATATAGATAGCTCTGCAGTTAGTTTCGTCTTGTTGCGGGTGACATTGTACTGATATACCTTGTGGTTCTTTACGTAAAGAAAGTTGGGAGCGTGATCGGTCTCAACCAATGACGAGGAGGCTTGATGGCTTACGAACAACACTTATCAAAACAAGGATAAACAAGTGAACATACAGACGTACAAAACAAGCGAAAGTAAACACAGCAAACAGAGAAAGGTAACTCGAAAAAAGTTTCCCAAGCTCATCTCGGCAGATGGAGGCTCATCACCCTTGGAACAGTTGGACAAGTCGGGTGAGGCGAAGAGACAAAAGACGCGGGATGGCTTCAAAGTGGTTGGCGGCGGCTTCTAAAGAGTTTGGCTACGCATTGTATGATGTGACGAGGAACGTCTCGCCGCAGAGAGGTGTCGGAGGTGGAAGAAGTCAGCGGCCGCGTAAAGGCTGCAGCTTCAACTCGTAGACCGCATCCTATAACGTCGACGCACGGGCCCACTCACCCGACTGCCTCGAATGCCCAGATTTGTCCGATTTTTGCTTTCCTTCTTTCTTTTTTTGCCTCACGAGCTTGCTGCGTCGGCCCATTCTTGCAGCGAACACCGGCATCCTCGTCAGTGTCCTACTTTTCTATTTAATTACGCAGGAGCACTGCGGATCTTTGAGTGCACATGACAAGGCTCCCATTCAAGTAGACAGGATGAAGGCCTGGCCAGAACTTCGCCATCCACGCATCATCAACGAAGCACTCAACAAGACGCCGTGACCAAATGTGGACTGTAGAACTGAATCCACGCTGGTAGCATTACTGGCAGACCTCGACATCCCGAAGTACACAGGATCAGTGGACGATCGAATCGAAGTCCCTCAACATCATCGAACGCCATGCTAGCGCTCTATTATGAATAGAGCGCGAAATTGTCACCAACTTACGAATGCGCCAGGGGTGATGCATTTAAGTTTTATTTGACACACATATTTGAGAAGAACGAATCATTGGGGAAAATCAAAGAGAAAGTGACTGTTTGATTTAAAGAAAGACAAGAAAGACTTGTCTAGAACGCATCCGCTAGAGGCTCTTTTTCAACTCGCCCATCACACTTACGAAAAGATTACAGCCATAAGCGTATTTTCTAAACAAGACCACTATTTTGACATCACATGATTCTTTTGAATATACCTCACGCATTCGAACACCGACTAAGAACTTGCATATTCTAACAGTCAATGCATTGAATCTGCTGTCCGAAAGAGACCCGAACTGGTTTTTCAAAAGACCCCACCTACAACTGTGTTTCTCGTTGGCAATGAAATTATCATTATCTTTTTGTCTGCAGCGCCACACGACTGCAGGCCTCAGGAAACCACCGGAATCATTTGAAGCTTCATGTCGCACACAAGACCCACAAGACTTCGGTTCATCTCATGTCTGTATTGCTGACTAAACCCATGGCACGTCTCTCAAAATAGTTGCATTTACGCGTGACGAGTTGGCGAACCCGCACAATACCAGACCATACCTTGACGTTCAAAACCAGAGTTCTTTTACAACAAAACCAGCTCAAGCCATGTCTGCTAGGCTATCGTCGTTCAATTATAATGAACGAGAGTCGAATCACTACAGAAGTTTCGATTTCATGAGAGGTCATGCAGTAAAAACTGACAGAAGTATCAATAATGAAGATCACTTCAGAAGAGCCACCAGCGCTGCTGAATGAAGACATATTGTCAGACATGCCTCACTATAAACAACCATGTAACAACTGGCGACTCCTCAGCACATAAACTTCTACAAGAACCGAAATTTCATTGTGCAAGGACCATCACATCAACAATTCCGCTACAGCACCAAAGTAGAGAAAACGAACTTCTTCAACCAAAACTCCGAAATGATCGGCAAAGAACTAAATGTACATCGTCAGCACACTTGCGGTATAAAAAAGGGCACCAGAAGAAAGACGTACAAAAGAAAGGACGAAAACAAACATCCAAGTCATGTTCGCTAAAGAAACACCAAGGAATTTTCAGCACGAATGTTGAAGACTGCATCACCAATTACACCCCTAACACCTCAGACAACATGGACAAAGAAAAACAATCCTTTTTGTACCCATCAAAGACTCAGGCACCGCCATATCAGCCTGCACCAAAGAAAATGAAAAGTTGAAGTGACCTACTTGTTCCAGCCACAACACAGATCAGACGTCTAGAACATTCGACCATCCACTGCTACATTGACTCCAAAGCTTTTTCATTCTTCACAAGAGGTCGAGCCATGAAATCATAGAGTCCATGTGGAAAACATGCGTATGTGATTCAAAGGGGCTGCTGTAGGCTCGTGCGCACGTTAGAGCACCCCAGGTAGTCGAATTTCCGTAGCCCGCCACTACGGCGTCCCTCAAAATCATATCGCGGTTTTGCGACGTTAATCCCCATATATAGATCAATCATTCATGTGATGTAGAGCAGCCAGACACGGCCGGCCACTAGGGCTGCTGGAGACATCCCCGGACGGATCAGTGCTTTGAAGGTTTTAGTGAAATCACGGAACTCTGCTAGGACGTAGAACTTTGTTAAAACATTTTACGCCTGTATAACTCTGCTTATTCATTTTTGTGTAACTCGAACCTTCTTCCTGGAGCAGAGGGGGAATCGTTAGACGGCTGACGTTATAGTAGAATTGGATCAGGAAGAAGATAGAATAAACACAGCGTATGAGCCATGCCACGTCTTCCACACTTAGCGTCAGACAAACACACCCACACACACACACACACACACACACACACACACACACACACATATATATATATATATATATATATATATATATATATATATATATTGTCGTGAATAACTGAGACACCACGCCCGTTGCCCATGTGCTAAGCCAGTTGTTCTCCCGTCATCATCCTCTTCTATCCACCAAGCCCCATGCACCTACCAGAGCTCCACAACATCTACATTACACTCAGCCACACTGCGAAGGTGCACGCAGAGCTCCAGAAATGCGTTTGAGCGGACGACACTGGTGTTGCCACAGTGGTCATCGAAGGCCCACAGAAATTGTCTCTGGCAGCCTGTGCTTACTCTGTCACTGTGGTCGCTCGAAACAACGCTGGGGTTTGACTTAGTGTTTTGCTGTTGACGCCTCTGGTGGTCGCGACTGACTAGATGTCGGTGGTCGGGTTCGGTCGCTAGGACCGTGCCACGCTGACAGACGCTGGGAACGGCAACACTGGAATCTGGAAATTAGCCCAATGAGGTTCCGGTGGCCGACAGTGATTATGTACTACCGGCCGCAGGTCTGAAATGCAGTGCTGTTTGCCTTGGGGCCTAGCTGATGATGGCTCTGAATGATTGTGCTGACAATCCTGCGGCGGCTTGCTTGCTTTGCTTAAGGATGAGTGCAAACTAGGTCGTACGTGTAGGTGACTGTGGTCAGAAATTCCAAAGACCGGTTGCTGCTTACTCGTTTGATCTTGTCGACAGCTGGCTCATCAGCAATTGGTTTCGTGGATAAAACTACTCTGGTCGTATCCACACAGCCTTCAGGTGACTCACTGGCATTCCCAGTGCGATGTGTTATAGTGCGGTAGAAGGTAAACACATCAGCAATATATTTTCTAAGTACGTGAGATTTGCCGCCTTTATTTCTGCTACACGCTACATACCTCCACCACAACCTTTATCCTCCTACAAATGGCTATCGCTTGACGATTCAATGTAGGCCAGTAAAACGAGATCAATTGCTTTAGAACTTGTTGTGATCCCGGAGACAGAAAGGTTTATTTCTGAAGAGAACCTTCAAGCATGGACTATTTCGCTAACCGTCACTGCATCATGAGGCACGATCCACAGTTGAATTTTGCTATAGAAATAGCAGACCTTCTTTACGTGCTTCATTAAAGGGCATATTTTAATGTTCCAGTAGATTCCTGCCCGCTGCGGAGTGACGGAAAACAAAAGAAAAGATGCTAGAGCTAAAATAGAGCCAAACAGTGCCCTTGAAGGCCGCATTGCGTTTTCACGAGTCGGAACGAACGCTCATATTGCTGTTAGATGCACCTTAGCACACTTGAGCAGTGGTCGGCATGAGATTGCTGATACCGGTGGTTACAGAAATGGCACCAAGAAATGAGGTTCCGCAGGCCCCTAAATCGAAACAACGCATGGAAATTACGATACACCACATTCGTATTGGTGCTGAATACGGAAGCCGTTACGCACATATCACAGGCCGCAGTGACACCAGTCCCAACTTTGAACACTGTCATGTGCGAGACACGCTTGAGCACAAATTGTTTTATTATCTAGCATACGCACGTGAACGACAAAGACCGATTTCTTCTACTAAACGATTTCGCAGTGGGTCAATAACTTAAGGAACCGTGTTGTTTGCCTAGCTTGACACCAACTGTGCAACCGTAGTCATAGAGCTTTTACTTAATTCATAAAAGCAACTGGACTACAAGAACGTGTATAACGATTTCTCGTTGTCAAGGAACTGTATTTATTGACATTCCTATCTCCTCATCGTCAATTACTGCTCTTTTTCCTTCCCTCTCCCCTGTCATGGTGTAGAGTAGCAGCTAAGAGCATGCAATCACTCAGGCCGACCTCTGCAATTTTACCGGCAGACCTCTGCCGACCTCTGCAATAAACTTGTATTTCTATACCTCTATAGAGTGCCAGTGTTCCCAATGGGTGAAGCGCTTACGGAAGCGATTCGGCATGTTTTGTGTACACTAGGAGTGAACGTGGGGGCGTCCACATGAAACAGTGCTATAGCAGCCAAACACAAATCGACAATGAGTAGGCTTTCATTTATCAATGTAATTGTATGTACAGTAAGCAATCAACCATACACCTAAGAAGGCGTGCTTACTTTCGCATTACATCGACACCTATGACGGGGGGATTTGCAGATTAACATACAGATACGGGGCCAATCTTTTATACAGGACGTCATTGCACAAGCAATACAACGCCAGTCCTCTCACAGATAACTTCGGCACGCTGTTTGTTCGTCTTTCTAGGTATTTTATGAGTGGTAGCAGTTCAGCGTAGTCCCTGTGCTGTTGAAAACCACAGCAGCGTCCACAATTCCCAAAAAGGCTGTGTTGTCGTCACTACCCTGGGGTGCCGTTGCAACAGGAGACTGAGAAAGACAGTCTATTTATTCAGAATATATAGACTGTCTCTATAGACAGCATCAGTCAGCACATAGTTGGCATTAGTGTGTCGTTTTCCAAACTTGTATGCAACAGTGAAGTATAACTCTTGGAACGAAGACTCCAGCATGCAAGAGGGTTGAGTAGGTATTTCAAATTGACTAATCAACAGAGTGAGTGTAAATCGCTGATGACGGTGAACTGGTGGCCGTACAAACATGAACGTGACTTCAGGACTGTCAATATCATTGCAAGACATTCTATCTCCGTCTTAGTAAAGTTAGCTTCTGCTCGACACAGCGTCCTGCTGGCGTAAACGATCACGTTTTCGTTGTAGTGCTACGGCGGTATTAGCACTGATCTAAAACCCACAATGCTGGCGTCTGTATGTAGTATTGTTGGTGCGTCTTCATGGAAGTGGGCGAGCAGGGCAGGTGTTTGTATGCGCTGATGCTAGAGAGATATAGAGAAAGAACAATTTTATTAAAAATAAGAGGACCCAAGTCCAGGTCGACTAAAAAAGGCCTACCTATCCGACAGGCCTAGAAGTTTCAAATGCCTGAGGAGTGTCTTCATGATGTCTGGGGAGTAGTCCGCCAGCCACTACTCCGGAATCGCAGGTCTTAGGTCTATAGGACAGTGATTGAGACTCCCGCCTATGGCTGAGTGACCACCTGTGCAGTCCCACAAAACATGAGCGTTATCCGGGAAGCCACCTCAGGCCATGCAAGCAGAAGACCCATTCTTAGTTGCCTTTTATGTAGTGCAGAATGTGGGGTGTAAATAAAGAGTGAGTTTGGGCACGCGTTATCAGGGCGGCCCTGCGTCTGATCACAAAGTAAGGAAAATGGAGATAAACACTGTGATCCTTGCGAAACTCTTGTAATCGTTTTCTCCAGTATAAACGTGCCATAGCGAGTCATTCGATACGCTTCAGTGAATTCGCCTATTACAGAGGAGGCCCCAGGAGATTTACGCGGGACATGGCATGTGGCACATCATTCCATTTGATGCCCGAGTGATCAGGTACCCTCTTTATACGAACTCGTAACGAGCCCTGGTCAGCTAAGTGCTTCTTAAGTTTGCTGTAACGGGTGTCAAAAATATCACCCGTTGCGAAGGCTCGACAAGCTGTTTGGCTATCTGTGCGTATCACAAAATTGCGGGCATTCGGTTTCGGCATGGTAACTGCTTCTAGTATGGCTGTGGTGTCTGCAATGCATTGCGTACTACTGTCGTAACGGAAGCCCTGTGACAATGGTAGTTCATCAGAAGCTATTCCCGTTCGAAAGCCCTCGCTGTTATGATAGGGAGATGCATCCATGTATGCGCTGACGAAGCTCGCGAAATGCCTGCTGGTGGTCGCTGCCCCATGTGAAAAGTATATTTTTCCTAGTTAGCTGTGTCAATGGCCTGTGCGTGAAAAAATTGGCAATAAAGCGCCGGTAATAGGCAAAGTCTCAAAAAATGTCGCACTGATTTTTCTCTGATGGCGTCGCGACATTCACCACGGCAGCAATTTTATCCGGGTTGGGTCTGATACCTTGGCTGATGACAACATGACCAAGGAATTGATGTTTTTGGAAGCCAAGGTCGAGTCAATTCTAGCGAAATTTTAATTACGACATGCACAAGGTACTACGTTCCACTATATAACGTGAAAAGGGGCACTTTTCAGGGTTTAGTGCAAGACCGGCCAAGCGTACCACTTCGAAAACTGCTTTGAGCCTTCGTAAGTGTCCATGGAAAGTAGCAGACAAGACAATCACGTCGTTGAGATACACTAAGCAGGTTTGCCGCTCAAATCCTCACAGTACCGTGTACCCTGTGCTGCCACCAAACATGAACCGAATGGAAGCACCTGAAATTCATAAAGCCCATTGAGCGTGACATTGGCGGTCTTCTCACGATCTACCTAATCCACTTCAATTCGCCAATAACCGCTTTTCATTAACATGGAAGAAACGTTGCGTGCTTTTCCTAATCTATTCAACAAATGATCAATACGCCGTAGAGTATAGACGTCCTTATTTGTTATCTGATTGAGCTTTCAGTAGTCGACACAGGAATGCAAGCTGCTTTCCTTTTTTTTGATGACTACTACAGGTGATACTCAGCCCTGCCACGGTTGTCTAGTGGCTAAGGTACTCGACTGTTGACCCACTGGTCATGGCATCGAATAGCGGCTGCGGCGGCTGCATTTTCAATGGATGTGATAATGTTGTATGCCCGTGCGCTCCGATTTGGGCGCGCGTTAAAAAAAACCCAGGTGGTCAAAATTTCTCGAGTCGCCACATACAGCGTCTCTTATAGCTATATTGTAGTTTGGGACGCTAAACCCCACATATCATTATCATCGTCATTGTCATCAGGTGTTGCCCAATGACTGTTACATGGCGGAAGGATGCCATTTACCCGCATCGTTTTCATAGAGTTTTCTATTGTGTCACGCTTCTTTGGAGTGACGCAATTAGAAGTTACCCAGATGGGTCGGGTGTCGGTATCCGTGATGATGCGGTGTTTCGTCAGTGGCGTTTATCAAAATATTTAAAAGGATGAAAAGCCGCCTTAGGACTTGTTGATTATCGTGAGAAGGTGGTCTTCCTCCATGGGAGATAACGTCGACATAACGACGAAAGGTACCAGTGTAAGGGTGGTAGACGCTGCTGCATCCTGCACTAAATGCAATATTCCATTTGAGCGAGCTCGTTGAAATACGGAATAGCCGTGCCTCTTCATTTGCCGACGTTCTGTGATGAAATTTGTCAACAAGAGTTTTCAGTTCATTCATAAATAACCGTGATGTGTGCCCTGAGAAGAGAAATGGCACAGTGAATGCGAGCATTTGAAGTGTGCAGTGACGCCAGTACCGTTTATGAAGATGTCGCAGTGCACAGATACGAAGAAGCAACTTTGTGGCGGCAGTATGATGTCGTGCACCGGGGATACCACCGTGTAGGGGAAGCGAGGTGGCTTGTGTTCCTCATCTGCAGCAGCGCCCACGTTTATAGCGAATGTTGTGCTTTTGTGGCGCATGGTCATCACAGCCAAGTATTCGCGCATAAAATTCATTCCTAAGATCTGTTTACAGCACTCGCGATGAATGATGAGGGGGCGAGAAAGGTGGCACTAGGAATAAAGACTCGGGCCGTGCAATTTGCTACCGTTATCATCAACTGACCTTCTGCAGATTTTATAATGTGTCCTTGCTATGGCGTCTTCACCTTGCTTAGTATGTCGGGTAGCCCTAGGATTATGATGAAAAAGTGAGAGACTCTAACCACATGAGTCGTCTCTAAGTGGTCGTCAATATAAACGACGAGGTTGGCGTTGATAACGTCAGCAGTTGTCTCATTCGTCGGATTAGTCATTGCTGTGGTCGTCTTCAGCATCGTCAACTTCGAGCTGTCGTTTATCTGTAGTGGAGGCTATTTGGATTTGCAACCATTGGCAACACTATTCGCCGATGTTGCTGCATCTAGTTTCACCGTCGCGGGCTAGGGTACTTGCCATTGGTGAAGTCGGCAGAACTTCGACGATTCGGTGAACTGCCCCGTCTAAGAGGCAGAGAACGTGATTTGGGCGTCACTGAATTCTGCAATGTTGTGTTCATGCAAGTGTCCCTATACCTGTGTCAAATGTCATACGTAGCGCAATGAGGGTATCGAGGAAATTTCCAGCACTGAGCGTCACGATAAAAGCAAAGTTTGTAGACGTGCCCAGCTTCGCCACAATGAAAACATATCGGTCGATGGTCGACGGTACGCCGCAAATCGGTTTTCCGACGCTGAAAGTCAGCGGGGACTCTCTACTGAACCACGTTATGGAGTTTACGAGTTTGTTATAATGGCATTCGTCTGGTTGGTGAGATCGGCGAGTTTGGGAAAGTCGCCAGCGCTGAAAGTGACTTTGTTTGCAGGGTTGGTGGTGGTTCAGTAATTGGAGCCCTCTGTACCAAAGGTGCGACAACGGGGCGTCGGACTGCATCAGCGTAAAAAATGTTGGGGCACATCATCATAGCTGGATGTGGAGCGAGCCTGACGGGCTTCATTCCGGACATCAGCGACAATAGACAATGCCGGTGTTGGTTTGGTTGCTGAAATTAAACCGAGCTGCCAAAGCTTATCCCTTAGTATCTTCCGCATGACTTCCCTCAGTGGCTTGTCGTGGTCACAGAAGCTCGCCGCAGCCTCAACTGGACCCGTCGCTACAAAGTTGAGCGAGTTATTTTGGCGGTACCGTTTCTGTAGAGTCCGTTCAGTCACTGTGGCTTCTTTCGTGAACTCAGCTGCTGTGGTCAGTGGATTTCTCACAAGCCCAGGAAACCATCTTACCTTCATGTCTTGCAGAGATACCACAGCTTCCTGTCTTATTTCGTCTCTGGACTTGCCCAGCTCAAAAGACGGTTCATATCCTCGGCGAACATAGCAACGCTCTTAGTCGGTTTTTGAATTCTAGCTTGCAAGAAACATTGCGCATGCTCCTTTCTGTCGATACTTGAAAGTGTGTTAAGCAGCTGATTCCGAAAGTCGATCCACGTGGCCAAGCTCTTTCCCTATTGATGTGCCACGTCTGGTCGTTGCCTTTCAGGTAGAAGTACACATTTGGAATCTTGTCTTCTTGGGCTCTGGGGTGGCCCGCTGGGTATACTTTGAGCAGCGTTCGAACTGGTCCAAGCAGTCGTGGCCGTCTGCATAGGTCTCACCAAGAAAACAATCAAGAACCACAAGATTCTGAAGTGTCATATGCGATGAAGCTGCAGTAGCTATAGTGGTGAAAGGAGGCAAGCGATTGCTGACAGATTCCCCTAGGAGATTGAGCTCGGGCGCGAGGCCTAACAGACGGCGGCTGAATCGGTGGACGGGCGTGTTGACCACTGGCAGCAATTGCGGGCTCACTTGTCGGCTCCGTGAAGGGGTACCAAGCATGAGGATCACCAACACCTCCACCAGTGTGACGAAGCGTGATTGACGAGCACCCGAAGGAGCACAAACAAGGATTTATAAGTGAGGTTTAATGTCCTGAGAGTGCACAAACAATTACGCTTTATATTACGCTTTACCTTCTCCTAACAAAAGGAGGATAAAGCACACGTAAATACAGATAAAGTTCAATAATTTTTTGCCATTTCGACCAGACAGAATAACTCATATCTTGAATTAAAATTGCAGTCATTTCAAACGCGTTTGCAATTGATATTTACAATTTCCCTAATGACATTAAAATAGCAAATATGCAAGTAGGAATTTAGAGGCGCATTCGTTTTGTTTTATGAAGGTAACTGCAAACGGCATCAAAGGCATTCCTGTTGCTGTAGCCCAGAACCGAAGCACCAAAGAAGAGTATATTCTCAATGATTAAGGACAGCCCAAGGTTAGCAAATGGGATGACAAGGAGACATTTTCCTAATAGACTGTAATGGATACATGACGAAAATAATGGTTTATTGATTGCAAACCTGTACAAAAGCTGCATAGGGAAGATATTCCCATACCTTTCTTGTGTGAATGTAGATTTAAAGGTGGCCCACTCGCGCTGCTTCGTGTCACCACCACTGGTACAGTCGCACGGCATTATTTTTTCTACGTTGCATCTGGTTGACCAGACTTTCTCAAAATGAGAAGTACATCGAGGTGCGTTTCCATAAAAACAACAGAAAATGAGATATGTTCGTGCAAGGTATAAACAGGATGATTACCAAAATAAAATCACGGTCACGCATATGCATAGATTCATGCCTGCTCAATTGTTACTCGTGGCAGTGCAGTCAGCTTACAAACGGGATATAAGACTGATTACACACGCAGTTGCTGAGGCATTACACGATGCGGCACCAATATTTGATTTGATGTCACAGTGAGGCAAAAAGTAGGTGGGTGATATGACGAAAATTCTAAACTTTGCCAAACATTTTGTAGCGACCATGCCACACGCTAGCGTTATACTGCAAACGTTTTGAGATCGCAAAGAGAAAATTGGCACATACCACTAAGTTCATACCTTAGGGTCATTTTTTATTGTTTTGTATTCCTCTCAAGCGCTCTTCGAAAACGATAAAGTTGACACAAGAAGACCAAAAGCATGCTGGAGAAAGAGAAAAAAACTAGTGCAACAACAAAGCATGGTCAATGATCATGATACGGATAACGTAGTACGTTAACACATAATTTGTTACGACCAATATCAAAATAACCTTAGAGCGAACACTAACGATAATAAAACAAAAAGCTGCCTATCCCATCGTACACCAGACTATGAGTGATTGTACTTTGTTCAACGCTTGTAAGTGTGCCTGTTTTTCGTTGATATCAGAGGAGGCGGTGCTAGACCTAAACATTATTCAAGACTCGCGGGTTTCGTAATCTTCATGCAAATGAAAGTCTGACTCAAGTATAGCGTCCCGAATATTTCTATAACAGTGTCCAGGTAAGTTTATGTGGTTTGATAAAAGTAGGCTAGCAAGATTATGGGCATGCGATTTATGGTTATTTAAACGCTATGAATATGAACTTTTCATTTTAATAATATACTGTTTTTTTCCAGACGCCACATTAAAAGCATGTACATATCTTATAACTATACCAAATGAAAGAATCGTGAATATTAAAGATGAAGTCTGAAAAAGTGGTTATGGATTTTTGTGTCGTATATACGCAGACACTTTGCAACGTGCTTTGTTGCAAGGGGCAGATCTAGATATTTTGTGCTAATTCACTTTAATAAAATAATTAAACTTTGAATTATGTGAGGTAGTTCAGGCAAAATACTTCAAATGCGAAGCATTTTTGGCAAACTTCGATAAGTATGAGCGTGCCTATCTATCTATCTATCTATCTATCTATCTATCTATCTATCTATCTATCTATCTATCTATCTATCTATCTATATCTATCTATCCGCCTATGACTTTTAGCTCTCTTGGTTCTTTCGATAATGCTATCGATACCAAACTTGGTATGACATAACATGACTGTATGAATAACCTACTTGACTAGTCATAACATGAAAATCATGAGAAGTATGTCATGAATGCCATGATTTACATTTCATCGTCCTGCAGCTCTTGCGGTGGTTTCGTTCACATGACATATTGCAAAACTGTATGGTATGACATGATTGCAAAGCAAACAAAGGCGACAGACCCTAACATGAAAATCATGACATGCGTGTCATGTAACAACATGAATACATGCCACGCTCATGATGCACTCGGAGCCGTTTCGCTAGCGTCACATATACCAAATTTGGTAATACGGTAGGTGAATGGATGACGAAGGTATGCGACTGGTGCAAACATTATAATCACGAGATGCGTGTCATGTGAGAACATGACTACAAGCCACAGTAAAGGCGCCAATACGCTTCGACATGACACGGTGCGCGTGCTAATCGGCGTTCGTTTCGTCGCGTCACGCCGCCGTTGCCATACCAGGCACCGGTCCTGCCATATACCGTCACCCCCGGAAGCTTTTCAGGCCTGCGCGTCACGTGACGTGACGTCGACGACGTCACATCGCGCCGGCCGGCCGGCCGCCCTTCGCTGGGTAGCTGCGCCAGCCGCGAGCGCCCTTCACGCCTACCGACTCGGGCGAGGTTCCTTGACACCATGTCCGCACGATTTATCAAGGTATCCATTGATTGTATGGTTTAACGCGCCGACGCAATGCAGGCGATGAAGCGCGCCGTAGGGGAGAGCTCAGGATCAAGTTTTACTACCTGGGAATCTTTATTGTGTGCCGAAATCTCGTACACACGGGCGTTTTTGCTTTTCGCCTCCATCAGAAATGCGGCCGCCGCAGCCGGGTATCGAAACTGCGCCCTAGTGCTCAGCAGCGCTACGCCTTAGCCACTGAGCCACCGTTGCGGGGGAACTTATCAAGGTATCAAGAAATAATGAATATCGTGAATGGAATAATGCGTATTTATTTATCACAGCCAGACGCCGTCTGTACAAATATCACAGTGCACATTGTTCTCGGTCCAGGCAGACGACAGGCAACACAAGATGTTGCCCTTAATGCTGAAAATATGCCAAAAGTACAAAACACAATATCTTGCCACATAAAACTCAGAAAAACAAAACAGATTGTAACAGCAAAAACATCCCCGAGCTTTGGAACAGAAAAAGCACACTTTCATTTAAATTGTAGGTTAGAGGAAAACATACCATTCGTTTATCATAGTAGCAGTAGCAACACAAGGTATCAGGTTCAAACACTTGCCAAAAAATACAATACAAAAGAACACTGGTGACTAAATTGTGGTCCACAGCATGATAAATGACAGAAAGAAAAGTAATTGTACTGCCACAGGTAGGTGCATGTCCTAGGGAAAAAATCAAACAAAAATCTAAGAAAAAAACAAATCACAGTGCACAACATGTCTGTACACAGAGTGCACAAGGAAAGTGTACACAGCTTAGGTACCAAAACGGACTGTACAACTGCTACAGTGGGCACCGAGGCAGTTCGAGTTAAAAAAAAAGAAAAAAGTACAGCACCTTTAAAAGCTAACTTGTAAAGAGATACAAAACTGGAAACAAGGCTCAAACAAGGGAATGTATTGCTTGAGCCAGGTGGCAATAAGTGCAGCGCTCCTCAGACAGCATCGACAGGTTGTTCAAAATTTCCAACAAGGAACTTACTTTTTGAACTGAGTCTGGTACAACAGCGCTACCAAGGTTCTTGATTGGTGAACCTTGATAGCAGGCAAAGACTTCAAGGTTTGCAAACACGGTCAATGACGCATTCAAACAAGGTTCACGATAGTCGATAATGTTCAAAAACATGGAGCACTCTTCTTTATGAATCACAGTCCACTTTGGAGACACTGACACCCCTTGCAGGCGAGCCCTTAGTTCTTCGAGGGACGAAAACCGGTCTCGTTTTTGCTCCGCTTCATATGACGCCAGCGACTCTTCTACAGCACGGGCGAGTTGGGAGGCTTCTTGTCGGCTCCTCTTGGCGTCAGGGGTTTCTCTCGTGCTCTGGTCTCGTACTGATAGGTAGGACGGACAGCCGGAAAATACCGTTGGGACAGATCCAGGACGCAACCGTGGTACTGGGAGTGCAACTTCAATAACTCTCCCTGTCCTTGGATCCGTCTACGATGTCGTCTTCTCAATGCATGAAGCGTCGAAATGATTCGCGCACACCTGCAAAAACGTTTCAAGAACGTCTGAGACGCCACTTCTCAAAAGAAAAAAATGCGCTCCCGTTTGCATGACCGCGTTTACAGTCCGTGTAGCTAAAACAAAGTCTACCTACGTTTCGCAAGCATCTAAATAAAAGCGCTGCGCTAAGCGGTACAAGCAACATGAAAGGAAACACGGGAGCGTGATGTCACCGCACTCCACGAAGCGCTTCCACCGAGAGCTTGCAAGAATGGACGACACCACGGCACTGTTAGTGAACAAAGCGCAGCTGACCATCCTTGCTGCGAACGCTGCTGGCGTCAGCGCTTCGCGAGGCCCGGCGGCCACACGCTCAAGTATTTCCCATCATAGGTGATTTCTACCCCAACAAGCAACGACAAGCTAAGAACAGGAGCATCTCAAATTCTTACCTTAGTGCACGAAGTCGGCACGAAGTCCTTCCTAGGAATGGCGCGTAGCCATTGTTTGAGAGCGTCGGCGTCTTTAGGGAAGGAAAACACTTGTATCTTCTTTCCTGTTTTGTAGTTGCCGGTGCATCCGGGTACACAACACTTATTCGGCATTGTCGCATCACTCCAGCATCACGCACGGAAACGAAATTGCCGCAAAACAACAACGGAAAGCAACAAACGTGAAACACCGTCAACACCACGCCGCCGAACCGTCACCACCGCCGCCCGCGCTGCGCTCGCAGCCGCTGCGGCTTCCCCGAGAGTCGGCCGGCCGGAAATGACGTCAAATTGCTGGGCGCAGGCCTGAAAAGATTTTCCGGGGGTGACGCATATACTCGCAAACGCGTGCCGCGCTGCGTTGCTTTGAAGCATACGCGTTTCAGCGCGTCTGGCATCCCTCCATCACGAAAAGAGGAGACGCAGCGTTGTCTGGGTAACGCATCGGCGCAAATTATGCGCTGGATGGCGTCGGGGCGCGCCGACCGGCGCTAGTCGTGCCGGTCACGCCTGGCGTCAGACTATATAGTGCTCGCGTTTTGCTTACGTAGCGCCGCTGTGCCCAGCGCGCGCATGCGTCAGCGTTACGTTGGAGTATATTGGGCCCTTCATGATGGGCTTGCGGCCGTTTTGCTAGCTCCACATATACCAGGTTTGGTGTTACGTGATGTCAATGAATGACAAAAGTATATGACTGGTGCAAACGTGATAATCCTGACACGCATGTCATGTAAGCACTAGACAAGATACCACACTAATAGCGTGCTCGCAGCCGTTTTGCTAGCCCCACATATTCTAAATTTGGTACCACATGACGTGAATGGATGACGAAGGTAACGAAGCATCCAAACATGAAAATCATGACACGGAAGTCATGTACGGCATCATTTACTTCTACTTCTAAACCAATTGTGCTGAATTTAAAGTGACACATCCGAATTTCTCATTCGTGCTTCGCATATTATCGATTCGCACTGTACGTAGGATCTGCCAATTTTTTTAAATATTCACTCTGCACAAGCATATCGTGATGGGATTTTAATAAAGAAATCACCTTAGGTGCTCAGACTGAGAGCGTTAGTGCAAGTTTGGTACTAATATATTTTTCGGTCAATCAATTCCCACTCGTTCCGCTCTTGCTAAGTTATCTGCCCTGCCTATTGCGTCATTGAGGAACTGATGAATGATGTCGTTTTGTGAGAGAAGTTTTAGGCTGTTTAAAATTAGCTATGTAGTACTCGCGTAGAGAGCATATTAGTTCGTAGCCATTGGCCTGACTGTAAGGATTCGCAGGGTTGCCATTCGGTTAATGGCTGCTCTTAAAATGTAGAAGCGGGCTTTTATCGCTTGGTTAGCGTTATAGTTTATTCAGCAGTTTTCCTTGATATATCGACACTGTGACCTATAGAAAGTTCACTGAAAGCGACGAGTAATTAAGTGAAATTTTAATTGAAGAATATAACTTAATAAACGCATTCCTAAATTTCAAACGGTTTTCCTCTGCATCGGTCTAACTCAAGAAGATATCATTGAAGCACTTAAAAATAAACATGTTTGTCCCTTTTAGATAGCAAATTATTCTCCAAAACAACCATAAATATAATAGCATGATTCGGGCTACTTGAGTTCCCATGGAAGTGTCGCTACCTGAACGTGATAGCTATGAGTGAATTCGAAGTTATTAAGCTCAAGATTAGATATTTAGCAGCAATCTCAGGGTATTTTCATCTACTAGACTTTTCAGAACGACAATCTTCGTAGGCCTAAAGACTGCTGAAACCCCATCGACATGCGGTATGTTTGTATAAAGTGACGTGACGTAGAGTGTCAGGAAGATCGACCTATCTGGAATTGCAATGTGTAGTTTATTTTTAGGAAAACTAATTGTATCCCTTACGAATGATGGGAATGTTTTAGAAATTTGGTTAATAAGGAAGCGTAAATAGCTTGAAAGGTTTTCTGTATCATTTTTCACGCCGGGAGCGATAGGGTGATCCAGGTTATCTTGTTTGTGAAACCTTGGTAGCAAGTAACACCTACCAGCTAAGGGACTGAGTAGAATCAGATGCCTGACCATTTCTCGGTCGAGTTTTTTTTTTCACTCTAAAGGGCTAGCCAACAGGCTTCGACTTTTTTGACACCCTCAAACAAGCTTGCCCATCTTTCCTTGCGTGACGAACCTCCTTCCACGCACAGTGACGTCCACTCAGCGATCAGTGCCATGGCGCAACACGCAGCCTGCCGAGTAGTCTGAACCAGGTCTCAACAAACAGTAATGAAGCCAACGTCACCCATAGCGAAATTAAAGTCACTGCACGTGGAAGGAGGTTGGTCAGGCGTACGAAAAATAGGCGAACTTCTCTGTGGTGCGTAAAAAAAAGTCGGAGCCTGTTGACTGGCCCATTAAAAGTTTTGTGAGCTGATGTATTAAATGTTTTGTGAGCTGAAGTGCCCCTAAAGTTATCAGTTGGATCGCTTTGGAGGGGTTTATAAAACGTGGTTTTCGAAAGATGTCTGGTCGCTTCCTTGTTATCCGCCCTCTTGTTAAGAGCGAGAATCGCTCCTCTCTTATCAGCAGGCGTTATGACGACATCATGATTGTTACAAATTTCTTTAGGTGCAGTTTTAAATGCGAATGCATTTCTTAGTCAGGTCATGTCCGGTATCCGGCGTTGTCCGTGTCCGCGCGCCGGCAGGTGTTATCTCTGAGCTCTCAGTCCCTCTTCCATAGCAACAGCTGCAAGTGCACACTCTTATCCTCGCCCTTAGCAACCAGAAAATGTGGTGCGAGAGAGCGTGGTGAGATGGTAGGCGCAGTGCTTCGCCACTCTTTCTCTCGTGGTTCGCTTTCGGTCTTCCTGGCGCCCGATTCCCCGCTTATGGCTAGGCGCGTCTTAAGAACATCCAGAAATGTGCATTCGAGACGCTGCTGTGAAGCGCCTGCGCCAAACCAAGAAGGCTGCTCGTATTGTTGACTTCATAGTATTTTAAACATGCACGCTAGCTACTAAAGATGAAAACGCATGTGACGTTCCTTGCGACAGTAAAACAATACGTGTGGTGAACGGCGCTATTGCCAACGCGGTGTGTAAGAAAAAAACATTAATCTTCTAACGCTCGGTTCTCACGCGCGAAATGCCGTTATGGAAGCTACGCAACGCATTCGCATTTCCTCACGATTCCCTTCGGCGAAGTGGTGGAATTTTTTTTCTTCGTGATATTCTGTCGGTAAATAACACGGGTCTTGTATGCTGAGAGTATTTTTCGTTGCACAACACTTATAGCCCACCGTGGTTGTCTAGTAGCAAATGTACTCGGCTGCTGACACGCAGGTTGTGGGATCGAATCCCGGCTGCGGCGGCTGCAATTCAAATGGAGGCGGAAACATTGTAGGCTCATGTTCTCAGATTTGGGTGCACATTAAAGAACTCAGGTGGTAGAAATTTCCAGAGCCGCCCCCCCCCCCCTACTACGGTGTCTTTCACAATTATATGTTGGTTTTGGGGCGTTAAACCCCACATATAAGTCAATGCACAGCACTTATATACTAATGTAGACATTTATCGCGTTGTAGTGGTGGGGTGCAAAGCTTTTTTTGTCGGCATAAGAAGTTTACCATCACAAGGATTTCCATGGTTCTCGAATTACAATTTTTGGGCGTATGGTTGAAGCGAAACTTTCATTGACTGATTGATATGTGGGGTTTAACTTCCCAAAACCACCATATGATTATGAGAGACGCCATAGTGGAGGGCTCCGGAAATTTCCACCACTTGGGGTTCTTTAACGTGCACCCAAATCTGAGCACACGGGCGTAAAACATTGCCGCCTCCATCGGAAATGCAGCCGCCGCAGCTGGGATTCGAACCCGTGAACTGTGGGTCAGCAGCCGAGTACCTTAGCCCCTAGGCCACCGCGGCGGGGCTGAAGCGAAACTCTCAAGGTGCATATTATAAGAAGAACGGCTATTAGGGCTAGTTGGTTAAATTTTATTGTTATAAGGGTTGCAGCGCAAGCACAAAAGTGCTGGAAGAAAGGCGAACAGAAGGCGAGGAATGGAAGGCAAAGGAGACAATACGAGCGCTGACTACCAACTGACTTTACTTTTCGCAGCACATGTTTCAATATATACAATCAGGCAGAACTTTTCAAACTGCAAACATGAGCAACAAATAATATATAAGGTTTGGTTTGTACCAAAGGCAAGTTATCTTTTCACCAACTTTTCTTTTTTCACTTTTACAATACAATTCGGTTTAATACTTCACCCATACTTTCCTTGGCATTAGTTTTTGTTAAATCAAATTACTTTATTATTGTATCAAAACATGAGAAAACGGGAAAACAAGCCCTTAAGTACATAATTGTTTTCCTTATTATATATATATATATATATGTATATATATTCAGTGAAGTACATCCTGCGTGAGCTTTCACAACGTGGTTTTTTTTTTGAAGGCCAGACTGTAGGCCGAGATGTCGAAACGTCGTGGTGACCTTGTTGTGACCGCTCACGGAGGATCTACTTGACTACTTACAAGGCTACGGCCACAAAACCACCATGCCTGCCCATATATATGTATATATATATATATATATATATATAGATATATATATATATATATATATATATATATATATATATATATATATATATATATATATATATAGTGGGAGTAATAATTCAATGGGCCAGTTAGTCTTCGTGAAGGTATGAGATATGGCACAACGGGAGCGTTGTCAACAAGGATAAATATACTTATTTCCCAACAGTTTCGGGAGGGGACCTCCCTTCATCAGGGGATGAGTTATAACTCATCCCCTGATGACTCATCCTCTGATGAACTCATCCCCTTATAACTCATTCCCTGATGAAGGGAGGTCCCCTCCCGAAACTGTTGGGAAATAGATATCTTTATCCTTGTTGACAACGCTCCCGTTGTGCCATATCTCATATATATATATATATATATATATATATATATATATATATATATATATCCACTTTATATATATATATACACCACTTTTTTATATATATGTGAATTTAGAAGTAGGAATGAGGGAACGCCGCTGTGATAGCTCAGTGGTTAGAGCATCGAACGCGTTATTCGAAGGTCGTAGGTTCGATTCCTGCTCACGGCTGGTTATTTTTTCACCCACTTTTCTTTCTTCTTATCGACATTTCATTTGTTCTAATAACTTCCCCTATACATTCCTTGGCATTACTGTCTGTTAGATCTCATTATTATTGTGTCAAAACAAAAAAACGAGCCCTTAGGTATACACTTCTTTCCCTTAATCATTAACGAGGGTCTCGTACTGGCAGACTTGGTGTCATTAGGTTGTATACGAGAGACTATTGGTCAGCTGCCCGCTCGTAATAGGTTCACGTGCTACGTGACGCCACACATGCGCATAAAAGGGTGCTTCACACTCGCCGCTTGGCTTATAGATGGCACTGACCGGCACTTCTACTTCTAAATTCGCATATAAATCCAAAAAAGTGGGGTGAGGGAAGGCCGCTGTGATAGCTCAGTGGTTAGAGCATCGAAGGCGTTGTTCGAAGGTCGTAGGTTTGATTCCTGCTCACGGCTGGTTATTTTTCCACCCAGTTTTCTTTCTTCCTATTGATATTTCATTTGTTTTAATGCCTTCCCCTATACATTCCTTGGCATTACTGTCTGTTACATGTCATTAGTGTTGTGTCAAAACACGGAAAAACTAGCCCTTAGGTATACACTTCTTTTCTTTATATATATATATATATATATATATATATATATATATATATATATATATATATATATATATGAGCGATTGCTTCACTAGCTATAACTGCTAGCTTATCTAAATCATGCCTCCATAAGCGAATGACAGTGTAATAACGCAGAATAAAAGAATTCGTTCAAGACGATTTCCGAAATCTGTCATTTCTTCAGTGTGCAAGTCATTGCGGCCGAAAATCGAACAAATGTTAGAGAAGCCAGGAAGAACAGAAGAGCAAGAAAAAGTGACTGTCATTTCATAGTTTCATAATTTATTTCATGGTTTGAAAAAAATACAGCATATTCATGGAATGATAAATGACGAGTAGGGCAAAGCTTCAGATCATTTTAACGGCAAATCGTGAATCAACCACTGGGCGCATCCTTCCGTCGTCTGTCTGTCTGTATGTTTGACGCACGGACAGACGGATGGACAGACGCATGGACGAAAGCAGATACGAACTAACAGACGGACGATTGGACGCCCGAGAGGCCGGACGGGAGGACGAAATAACGGATGCAGGAATGGACAGACGCACGAATGAATGGATGAATGCCCTCATAGACGAAAGCACGTATGAACGCACGCATCGACGGATGCATGGACGAACGTGGGGACACATGCCCGGACGGAAGTATGAATGTACAGATGGACGCACGAGAGGACGGACGGATGAATGCACGAATAGACGGACGCATGGACGAGCGCGCGAATGAACGGATGCACGAATGCACAGAGGGACGCACGGATGAATGAAAGCAGGAATGAACGGACGAACCGAAGCACGGACAGACTGATGGACGCTTCTCCCCGCTCCTTATTATTCCCTCCATACATGTGCAGTGATTTTTATTTTGCACCATACTACTAGTAACGTCCTCTAGTATTGTACTATTTGCATTTTTCCGCGTATATATGCATTTCGTTATATGTACAAGTACTACCCTCTACGGCCAGTTCAAGAGCTAATGAGAGGTTAGTACAAAAGAGTACGAGGGGGTGCTCAGCCCACGGCTTAAGGAATTTCGCCCCTAAAAGTGGGTTAATGAAATGGTGTGGATGTGGTATTGTCAGCCCCTTGCAAAGTAGGCCAAATTTGAAGGTTCACAGATGAGCGCCTCCGAGGAATTACGATAAAGAGTTGGACATGTGCCGTAAAACACCTAAATAATTTATAGAATGCACAGTGGGTGTTCTCTACATGCTTCCTTTAAGGTGCCGTCGTTGTTATATAGGTCAAACTGGACGGTGCCTCTATGAAGGTTTGGGAGAGCACATGAATGATTTATGCAAAAACATATCTTCAAAGCTTGTATTGCACTCTAAACGTTGCGGGTGTCAGCCTCAATTTCAGGTCATAGGTGTGCTGGTACGCTATATAGACAAATTAATACGTGAAATTGATGAGGCGTGTTATATTAGGAAATTCGGGGATGAATGCGTGCGCCTGCCTTCAGTGGCTTTGCATGACAAAGTTATCGCACCTTTAGATAGGGCTTAGCCATTTTATTCTTGTGCCTTTGTTTTTATCGGACACTCTTCCAGAACAACGTCACGTTGCCCACGTTTGCTGTTAAACAGTTTTGCCGGTTTGTAACAAATAACATGTGTGCTGCGAGAAATTGTCAGTTGGTTCAGCGCGCTTGTTGATATCCTTGCTTTCCATTCCTCGCCTTTTGTTTACCTTTTTCCAGCACTTCAATGCTTGCGCTGCAACCCTTTTACTACGTATTTTAAAAGCTGAGATTCATTTTTTTCCACTACAGGTTGGGTAATATGTAGGACCCTTCTATAAGGCCAGTATGTGAGCGCCACAAAGAACAAACGTTGATAGCCTAACGACTTTTTTAATTGGTTAAAAATTCTTTTTTGAGGTGGTGGGTACACTGGAACAGTATCTAAGTTAGCAATGTATTTTGAAAGGTGTAAGCCGTCGCAAATGATTTTATGTTCGAGTGGGCGTAAATTCTTATTGTACTTTAATGCTCTCAGGCGTTCTAAGACGCGTGTGGTTACCTGTGACATGAGCCGACCTTCTTCAATAGGTAGTTGCAACTCACTTGATCTGTTATGATTAACAACTACGCACAGCAATTCCAAAGAGCCGTTCTTTAGTACCTTTTGCCCATTGAGCTTGTTCGAATCAGAAATATCGCAAGTAGCCGGCTTCAGTGTTCCCTGTACGCCTGTCGGTACTCAAAGCCTTCAGGTACGTCGACAGTGCAGTTACACGCAATTCAAAGCGGGTGTCTTTCTGGGCAATGTTTCCGGCCTTTCCTTGAAGGAAGGTTTCCTTGAAGGTAGGTATTGAAAAGAGACACCTGGATTCAGTAGTCAATTGTCAGCTTTGCCAGAAGTGGTCTTCGTACGGGAAAGATAGCGGTGGCCCGAATACGGCGTGGTTTGTGTGGCTCCCATGTGAAGCTGGTGACTGTTTTTGACAGGAGAGTCACGGCTGATGTCGTGGGAAGTTAGAGAACTCTTCGTATTTGGTCAGGTACGGTTCGCACGATAAATTTCATGGTAGGTTGTGGCTGGAATACCTTTGTTGGCGTCTGCTTAGCTCGTTCTAAGAGCTTGGGTGGCATTTAGAAGTTCGAGTTTGCCAAATAGTGGAGGCCATCGGTTGAAGTTTGAGGAATGCTGAGCGGAGCACGTTCTAGATGTGTGGGTGGCACTGCTACGTGGGACACGCGACGCGAAATAGCGTCTCATATTCATATGATGGTTTTGGGACGTTGAACCTCACATATCAATTGATCGCGATGCAAAATCACGCTACGGTGATACGTCATTGTCAGTACAGAACAGGCGTCGCACTCATGTCCAGCTATATTTCAGAAATTACGTTCAAACATACTACATATTGATGCACCATATACTGATGCATTACATAAAATTGAAGAAATAAGGTCACCTAGCAATATGGTCGCTAAGCCATATCCAACTGACAGTTCCGCCTCGGCACATGTGTTACCGATTGTGTCGTCATTGCAGCGCTAGATCACTCCTAATGGTATTATTTGTGATTAGAGAAAAATAATGTACAATGGTTTTAAAAAATGTACTTGCCGATAGAATTACCGTTTTAGTCTAGCTTGTAGATCACGGAGTTGGTATTAAATATCTTCTCCAAATGAATGATACCAGGATATTCTTGTTAACCTCGCGGCCGTGGCTTTGTCCGTAGCTGGTTCTGTCTACTCCGCTTTGGTAATCTTAGTTAAAAATAGGAAACAATTTTGTCAGCCTTCTTGCGGTGTTCGACTGTACGGTTGCTCGAATCGGCCTATCACTTACTCTTCTTTCCCTTTTAGGCAAAACAGAGTAAACGAATTTTGAAGACGTCTGTATCACTACAGGTGGTATATGAGTATTTTCGCACAAAAATTGGCTAGTGACCTTAAAAGTATCAGACGTGCAGAGTATGCACTAGAGTGATTGTTGTCAAGTTCAACTACAACATAAAAATAAGCACTCCTGTTGTTTTTGTGGATTAAAACCACTAATGTATACTCAATCCGTTAGGTACAATACCGTTCTTCCATTCCTGAGCTGTGCAGAGCGAATGTAGGAAAGATCATTCACGTAGATATTATAGACGTGAGTAAGCCACTTAACACACAACATAAAGTTGGTTTCCCGGAAATATTTTTTTGCGAACTGTGAACAGTTGTTTACGTCGGTATATGACGTGTGTGTTTGCTGGCATCTTCACTGTAAACAATGATGTCAGCAAACACATACAACATAGCGCGATGACACAGCCTATCATTATGACAACCCACAAAGGCACAAAGTGAACGCTCAAACACACTAGAGTTTTCATTGACCACCTTTTTTTTTAAAGACGATAGTCTTTCTTGGGGACCTTCAACGCAAAACTTTTGGTATGCCTCTCTGTCTGTCAGTACATTTATCTGTTTGCCTGCTCCTAACGTAACCTTAAACGGCACCAAAGTGGCCAAACGATACTCCATACAGCCGACCCCACCTGCAGCACCCACCAATATTGCTCAAGATTCAGCGTTCATACTTGTGTGATTGTCAATTAAAAAGCAATTATTGTACATATCTGAGAGACTATAAAAACACGTCAATATTGTGTATGCGTGTCTCTTACTAGGAAAAACATAAATACGTTATTATAGGGACCGTAGCGTTTATTAAGTTGCGCTGAGCAGGCAACGCTTGCACAAAAAAGCAAGGGTTTCGAACGCTTTGCTAAGACGACACAGTGGTGGCACCTGCCCATCGCCTTGCGTTCTACACCTTAACACCTCCGAGAGAGGTGCGCAGGGCGCCCGCGCTTCGTTTTCCAAGATAACTGCCAGATAGCGCTCACGTGTGACGTGACTTGATATGCTCGTTCGCTTCCGCTGCATGCTCGAAGTACTCTAACGCAACACCTTCAGAATACTATTCACCGATTTGCTTGCGCAGAACATAAAATAGACGTTTTGTTCACTCTTTCCAGATGCATGGCTATCGTCTTTCGTCGACATATGCTGTGTAACATGCATATATTAAGCCATTTTTCGAATTCGAAGCATTTTGTAGCGAACTTCGGTGACTGCGAGCATATCTATCTATCTATCTATCTATCTATCTATCTATCTATCTATCTATCTATCTATCTATCTATCTACCTACGACATTTAGCTGTCCTGGCCGTTTCGATAATGGTATTGATACCAAACTTGGTATGGCATAACATGAATGTTTGAAGAACGTGTTTGACTAGTCATCACAAGAAAATCATGATATGTTCGTCATGAATGTCATGATATACCTTTCATGGTCCTGCAGATTTTGCGGTGGTTTCGTTCACATGACATGTTGCGAAAGTGGAATAAAATGGCATGATTGCATGGCGAATATAAGCGACAGACTCTAACATGGAAATCTTGATATGCGTGTCATGTAACAACATGACTACATGCTATACGCTCATGATGCGCTCGCGGCCATTTCTCTAGTGTCACATATACCAAATTTGGTATCATGGTACGCGAATGGATTGCAAAGCAATGTCACTGGTGCAAACATGATAATCATGAGATGCGTGTCATGTAACAACATGACTACATGTCACGCTCATGATGCACTAGCGCGCGTTTCGCTAGATTCACTTATACCAAACTTGATATTACCGGACGTGATTGGATGACGAAGGTATTATACTGGTGCAAACATGATAAACATGAGATGCATGTCATGTAACAACATGACTACATGCTACACTCAAGATGCGCTCGCGGCCATTTCGCTAGCTTAACAGTAGAAAACTCGGTATTTCGTGACACGAACGGACGATATAGGTAAATTACATGTAAAAACATGATAATCACGACATGCGTGTCTTGTAACATTATCACTACATGCCACACACATGATGCGCTCGCGGCCGTTTTGCTAGCTTCAAATATGACAAACTTGGTATTACGTGATGCCAAGGGATGAAGAAGATATGTGACTGGTGCAAAATATTATACATGAGATGCGTGTCATGTGAGAACATAACTACAAGCCACCGTCAAGGCGTCAATACATTTCGACGTGACGCGGTGCGCCTGATCTCCGGCATTAATATCGTCCCGGCACGACGGCTTTGCCACACCACGCGCCGCTCCTGCCACTCGCAGGCACGCGCCGCGCTGCGTTGCTCTGACGCATGCGCGTTGCAGCGCGTCATGCATCCCTCTGTCACGAAAAGAGGAAGACGCAGTGTTGTCTGCGTAACGCATCGGCATAGAGTAATTCTACTCCATGGCATCGGCACGAAATGCAGCATGTCGCGTTTCGCGCCATCTGCCGTCAAGCCGCGCCAATGGACGCTGATCGCGCCTGGCGCCAGACTTGAGTTCTCGCGGTTTGCTAACGTAGCGTCGCTGTGCCCAGCGAGCGCACGCGTTATCGCTACAGTGGAGTATAATGGATCCTTCATGATGCGCTAATTGCGCTTCTGAATACTGAATATAGTAGCCTGATTATAGTAGTTTATATACAGTATAGTAGTCTATATATAGTAGTCTACACTGAATATAGTAGACTCACATCTAAGATCATATAATGCCGAGACAAAATCTTTAAAACAAGAGGATGTAGTAATACCTCGTTAACACGAACTCACATATCTCCAAAATACAACTAAGTCGAAATTTTTTTTTTGGCACCGAACATTTTACTTTGCGGCTTATGTATATTTTGCCTTTATCTCTAAGTATTTTTGGGACTGATTGTGGGTAACTTGAAATTTCGACTAGGAGTAGAATAAAACATTATGCGTTGTACCACTTTGCAGGATCCGCGCGATGCTGCCACGCCTAAAATCCCTCCATTTTTTTTTTATTCAGCCGTGCTTGTCACTACGTCAATGCTATCCGCACGCAAAGTGCACATTCTCTCAGCCGAGCTATACCTCAACTTTGTCAAGCAATCCTGTAGCACAACATGTGACACATGCACTGAGAAGAGAGGCCGCCCACGCTTGGCATAGGTTGTCTCGTTTGCTTTGTGTAGTGATTTTCCTGAGGTGTGATTTCCGTTTATATACGCAAACCACACCATAAAGATTTTTCGCTGACTGTGAGGAGTGGCAAGCGTGGCCTCAAAACAGTGGAAGTATCTAACACTAGAAAACAAGGTTGCCCCAATTAAGAAAGTAGAGAAAAAGGCCGAACAAAGCATCGCGCGAGAATTCGGCATCCCTTTGTCTACGCTTTTGACCGTGCTGAAGAACAAGCAGAATGTGCTAGATGGATTTCGGCAGAGCTTCTTCAGCCAGTAGAAGTGGGCTGGAGGGTCGAAGTTTCCAGTTGTTAAAGGGGCATTGATGATGTGTTCTGCTAAATGCCAGGGCAGCCAACCTTGTCGTCACCACAGCAATAATAGTAGAAAATACAGACGCTCTTGCAAATGGGGCACACAGATTCAGTCGCAGGAGAGACTGGTTCGACTGCTTCAAAAAAAAGAACAGTGTGGTGTCCAAGTCAGTGCACACTGAGAGCGGCACTATCGATGCAGCCACTGCAGACAATTGGCGCAGCAGCTGGCTCGCCGTGTTGCGGGAGAGTTTTGCTGACAGCAACATTTCCAACATTGACAGGGCAGCACTTTTTTTTCGAATGTTGCCGAGCCACAACTTCACACCGACAAGTGGAGCATGCTCTGGAGTGAAACATTGGAAGAACAGGCTGACTGTCCTTTTTGGGGCAAATTCCACAGGTAAAGACAAGTGTGCCTGTTTGCCAGAAGCGGAGATGGCAGAGACAGATAACTTCACAGGCTGTGAGAAATATTTTCCAGAGGTTATCAAGCAAACAGTTCACGGTGCCCCCGAAACTGACCTTCGTTTGGTTGATTACACAATGTGTGAGCTGGATGTGGCAGTGACCGGAAAAGTGACAGATGCCAAAATAATTCAAACAGCCACTAACGTAGGGGACGGTGAAGACGACGATGATGCCGCACCACCCCGAGAGGTGCTAATATTTTTTTAGACTACTCACTTAATACTCCCAATATTTTGTCTTTTGGGGCGACTTCATTGGGACACAGCGACCGTAACTTCAGCGGGGCTCTCCGCGAATTCATATATAACACAAGAAGATTACCTTACTGAGTCAGCGATCAGCTCTCGAACTTTACTAGCCACACTACCACTTATTATTTAGCTGATACATTGCAATGATTCAACTTTCAGGAGAATTTCATATAACGATTCCACCTCAGATATTCAACAAATTCTATTATTTCTCTCCCCCCTTTTTCTTTTTTTTACATTGCGCCATATTAATTTAACAGTCAAAACACAGTAATCATATTTCCCTAGCCTAGAAAATTAAAAGTATTGACTTGCAATAACCACCGGCTTCTTGGCCAATCCCCCTTAGTGGGTGAGAGCCACAAAGAAAGGAACAAGCAAGCTAGCAATTTTCTTAGACAACAAATTTGCTGCGCTTGCTTTCAAGTAAGATCAAGGACAGCGGCTGGGAAGATCGACTGATGAGGCGTATCAAGCCGCTGGAGAACGCTTTCCTAGGCCCGGGTGCGACCGCAAAGCAAACGAGCATTAGCCAGTTTTTCTCTGCGAAATAAAATGGAAATGCGGAAAAGGCCAGCTAGTTAGTCTCTTGTATGTAAATTTTAAAGTCTTCGTTGAGGACCTCTGACCGAAAAATTTTGTGTCTTTCTGTCTGTCTATCTGTCTGTATGTATGTCTGTCTGTCTGTCTGTCTGTCTGTCTGTCTGTCTGTCTGTCTGTACATTTGTCTGTATGTCCACCTTTAACAATACCTCAAATGGCACCAAACGGCCAACCTCATCCGCAGCGCCCACCACTAATGCTCAAGATTTAGCGTTCGTAGTTGTGCGATTTTTAATTAAAAAGCAATTATTCCGCATATCTAAGGCGCCATAACAACACGTCACTGTTTTGTATGTCTGCCTTTATACTAGAAGAGGCACGCATATGGAACTCTAAGGACAGTAGCGTTTAGCGCGCACGCTGACAGTGCAACGCGATGCTCAAAAAAGGTGTTTCCAGCGCTTTGCTACGACGTCACAGTGTTGGCACTTGCCCGTCGCTTTGCGTTCTACAACTTATCACATCTAAGACTGGTGCGCATCTTTCAATGCGGGCACGCATGCCTTCATTTTCGAAGATAACTGCCAGATGGCGCCAACGTTCCTCGATGCGCTCGTTCGCCTCCGCTACTTGCTCGAGGCACTTTAACGGACCGCCTTATGAATACCATTCACCGATTTCTTGCGCAGAACATCGAATAAACGGTTTCTTCGCTCTCTCCAGACAAAAGACTGTCGTCTTTCGACAACATTTGCAGTGTAACATGCAGATTCGGGCCAATTTTTTTCTCTTTTGAACATTCACGAGTAAGAAACTACCGCTGAAAAGCGGATAAGTAGTGCTTTTTCTGAAAAGCGCTGACAATTTTTCCGCGATTAGCGTAAACTTTTCTTATCTCCTAAAATCTGTTTATCTGAAAAGTTTCGCTGGTTTTTAGGTTTTTACAACTACGAATTAACGAGGTAATACTGTACAATTGGAATGACTCCGATAAAAAATTGTTCACTTCTATATTATGTTGACCAGTATCTGCCATAATAATACTAAGATGAGCTTACTATGATGAACACGGGCGAAAGTTTCAGTGATGTATCGTGAGTACGAGGATAAGTAACTTTGTTCGTAAACTTTAGTGATATGTCCTTCTCTCGCTTTTTATAATAATATACAGAACTTGAAATCCTCGTAAACTGCACAACTATCTTCTATTCATATGAACCAGATTGACAACGTAATGCCGAACACACAGAATATTGGGAGGAACATGATGACCACAAACGACCGGCCACCCTAATTTTTCGCTGTACATGTTTAAAATGCTCATCTTTACGCAAATAGATGCTTATCATTACAAGCCGAAAAAACGTGCATTTAGAACCTGGGAGCCTTCCGTAAGTAGACTTGTAGCATTTATTCCGTGGATAGCTAAACACTCACAAGTGGGGAACAAAACTCCTGTACAATGAAGAATGTTGGCAGCTATCAGTTATAGAAAGAACTAATGAAGCTAACCTTCTCAGACACATCTGCGCATTTACAGAGGT
Organism: Rhipicephalus annulatus; assembly: GCA_013436015.1. Lineage (NCBI taxonomy): Eukaryota > Metazoa > Arthropoda > Arachnida > Ixodida > Ixodidae > Rhipicephalus > Rhipicephalus annulatus. The sequence continues at coordinate 65,331 of WOVY01002640.1, read as the reverse complement.
GACGAAGCCTCTGTCATTTGTGGCAGTAACCCCAACCGAACCAGTGCGAAAATTCGCACTACTTCGCTAAACAAATGTCCACACGTCTGCCTAACTCCTTGTGGCTTGTCTGGCTTAATCTGACACTTTATTTTTTTTTCTTGCGGTGGGACAAAAGTAATACCACCGAGGCACTCACAATGCACAGCATGAGGCTTCACTGGAATGGTCACTTTCATTCTCAGTGATAAAAGAGCAGCACAGTGTTTTGCCGAGGCACTCCTGGCAATGCTTTTCAATCCCATACACTGACTTTTCTGGTCGTATGACATCAGGGTTTTATGTGTAAACATTTATCAAAACCGGCAACACGGAAGGCATTTATTACAGTCTTAGGCGAGCAATTCGCAGTTTTGTTTCTAGTTAAACTTGAGGTTTGTTAAGGGGAGACCATGAAAATTGTGTATGTTAAGAATAATGCCTGTACACTGCTCCATTTTGAATTATACATCTAGCAGCCGATACTGCGCATACAAGATACTTGGGATATTACGAAGATGTGTGAAACAACAACACAAAAACTTGCGGACTGAAAATTTTCCTGGCGTAAGAATTGAAGTTCACATTTATAAAAAACAATAAAAATCGATAACAACCCTTCCAGCAAAATGCGTCGTACTTCTAAATTTAAAAGTCTTTGTATTTTGCAAATATTGATAAGAAAAAACACCAACTTGGAGTATAATTATTGGAAGCATTCTCAACCGGAAGATGGTTGTGACCTAAGCGGAATTTGTGGAACTAGCTACTACAAAGAAGGTGTTTAAATACAAGAAGAACGCAAAGGGTGCACGTTTTATAAGTAAGTTGTTTGTTTAAGAATGACTGAATGACTGAACAATCATATCTTATTCATTAACTTTTCATGAAGGGTACAATATATAAAAGCCAGGAACACCTAACAGATTCTTTGTACCCGCAAAATGTGACTTCATATTACATAATATTAGGACAGTTCAGTGGCACTGAAATAAAACTTAAAAGATTTGCTATACACTTGTACTTCAATGCATTGTAAACACAGAAACTTACACGCCATTTATCCCAACTAGTTAGTGTGGTACTAGAATAAATAGATCGTGACATAGGTAATAAAGAAACAAAAATACTGGTGAACAAGTACACGCAAATAAAGGATGAAATTTATTAGGAGACGACAATAAAAACTGATATTTACAAACAGTACGATGCCATGGTACACATATCAAATAAAACAATACGCAATGCTACAGAAAGAAAGATACGGGGTTGAGTGAAATGCAGGTTGAGTGAAACTGTATTGTTCAACGTTTTGATTACTACGTCATTATCATCATCAGGTTGACGACGCCCATTACAAGACAAAGGCCTCTTTCATGTTACGCTAATAAGCCTAGGCTTCTGGTTAATGGTATGACGTTACACCTGCAAACTGCTTAATCTTATCATTAGTGCACCTAACTTTCGGTCGCCCCCTCGCACGTTTTCCTTGTCTGAGAATGCAGTCGGTTACCTTTAATTACCATCAGTTATTCTGCCTAAGCGCTACGTGCCTCGTTCCTGTCCATTCTATTTCTCATTCTTGATTCTTGATTTCCTTCGTTCCGATTTGCTCCCTGACCGAAAGTCTGCTCGCTTTTTACGCCTAGCATTTATTTCTTCTCGCATCGCCTCGCACTCAGTTCGGCTGAACGCTGTTTGTGAGCCTTATGATTTCTGCTTCGTAGGTAAGTAAAAGCAATATGCAGCTGGTATATACCTTCCTCTTAAAATATTGTGGTAAACTACCATTCACGATTTGAGAATATTTGCCAATGTGCTCCCCCTCATCCCCTTCTAGTTGTTTCACTGTCATGGTTCGCCTCCGCGGTTATTACCTGTCCTAAGTAGGTGTATTCTTTAAGAACTTGCACAGCTCTCCACCTATCGCAAAGCGCTGTTTTCTTCTGAGGATGTGGCATGTTACTTTAGTTTTATGCACAGTATTTTCGGTTTTACACTTCTACTTTCAATGTCTCGTTCACGAATTATAAGCTGTAATTCAATTTTGAGGCACATATCAATGCAGCGTCATCAGAAAATTGCAGGTTACTGAGATACTTAACGTTAACTCTTATTCCTAGCTCTTACCATTCTAGGACTCTGAAGAGCTCCTGTAAACACGCCGTGAATAGCATTGGAGAGAGCTTGGCTCCCTACCTTACGTTATTTTACAGGGATTATGTCCCATTCTTTACGAATAACTATGGTGACTGTAGATCAGCAGTAGATTTGTTCCCTTAAGTTGATGTTGGATTCATCAATACCCTGGTTTGGTAGTGCGTGCATCACCACTGATATCTCTACTTTATCAAATGCCTTCTCGTAATCTATGAAGACTATGTAGCCGACTGGTTTTATTTCGCACATTTATCTATCACCTCATTGATAGTATAAATACGGTGTATTATTGAGTAATCATTACGGAATCCTCCTTGGTCTTTCAGTCGATTCAGCCCTATTGGTGTCAAAACTTTATTTGTCATTTTTGTAAAAAGCTTGTAGAAAATGTACAGTATGTTGATTGGCTTGGGCGTCGAAATGATTAATGCTGTCACGCTAAAGTAAAACACAAAAATCTAAGACAAGAGGCGTGCGTGAAAACTGCAGCACAGTCACAGAGAAAGCTCGAATAGCATCATTTTAAGAACCATCAGCTACTAAAGCAAGTACACTTACAACGTACGCGATGCTTGCATCTTGATTCGCATAAAATTGATTCTCACCACACGTGAGATATGACAAAATATTGGACAGTAGAATGTCGTCCGTTCGTTCCGAACACCTATGGGTAATTTTATGCCAACTGCCTCGATCTTGGTGCTCGATCATCTGCGATTAGCTTGAAAGAGAATTCAGAACAATGTGCCCGAGGCCTAAAATGTTCGCCACCAACATTTTTCAAGAGAAAAATTTACGGGTACCGCAAGAATTATGTGATTTTTTTTCGAAAACCTCAAAACTAAGGCTTATAAAACACGTTTTGAAAAATTTGTTCTTTATTAGTTAGGTTAACTAATATTTAGCTTCAGAATATTGTATATAGTTTATTTTTGGAATCTTTAAAAAAACATTAGTAGAAAAGTGGTAGTTGGCATTTGCATATTGGCAGATTGTTTTACTTTAACAAAAATACTTTTGAGCGTTTTTATTGCCTATAAAAGTGCACAGTTGGCGACAAGAAAAGTGGTAAAAATGTTTATTTTTGCAGATGTTTGGTCCTGAACTTTACATTGTAATGGTTCCAGTAATAATACGCTCAATAGCATGTTTACTATTTCTATTGCCTACCAATAAAGAGCTTGCTATATATTTTTGGTTTTTGGCGAGAAAAATAATTTTGAACTTGTGTATTACCGCTGTCGGGGTTCGCACATGTTTATACGCCCCAGCAATGCGTCCTAGGCTAAGTACAAGCTGCATGGGTGTGCGATCTTCTGCAAAACATAATCTACGCTTTCCGTGTTAGTTATATTCTTTACAAGCTTACCCTTATTGAATAAAAAACGCGATACCTTTATGCTAGACTGCATTTGCCCACATGCCCTGCAGCTGTACGCTGGAAGTCTGCGTAGTACGCTTACGCCGCCACGGGAAGTGGTACCAATGTGTGAAACAAGATGCCACCAATACGCTAACATTTACAAGTAAAAATAACCCAAAGTAAAAGATCAAATGAAGTGAAAAAAAAGTATGTGCTGCTTGGCAGATAATTTGCAGGGATCCACCAACATATGGTCACAGGGGCCACATGGCCCATTATATATGTTTGTGGTGGTCTTAACAGCGACTTGTCATGGTTCAAAATCATTTTTTATTCCGTAGATTATTCTATAAGGGTCTTTCTACTTCTAAATGTTAGTGCATAGGTAGCGATATGTTGCACAGATTGGTACACCTTCTCGGTGCTGCGTTATGATGTGTAGTACGCCGAGTGTTAGCGGGTAGCTGCATGCATGTGGCTTGAATGCTGTCTAGAAGGTCCCGTGTTTTTGTGTACTAAGGACAATGCTAGCTTTTAAATATTATAAATAAGCACGGACACACTAGAATATGTAGTCTAGCTAAAGACTCCCACAACTGTTCAGCCTGTACTTACTGCTAGGGCACAACCCTACGGCGTGAAAACATGTATGAATCTCGAGAGTTTTAACACACAAAAACCACAAATATGTTTTTCGCTGCAAACTAAAAATATTTCATAAAGATTTCTTAGTGAGTAGGCAATCAAGGCTGCAAGTACTGCGATTGAGCCAATTTTTTACAAGGGGTGCCTTAATGTTTATTTCACGACCAAACCTGTACAAAAATGAAAAATTTTGCAACTTTCTCGCCACCTGCCTACTGTATTCCACACTAAATACGCCTTAAATTATTGTTGGTCTACACTAAAACATACTGGCACTATTGTAATGTCAGCTAAAACATGTCACTCAGATTTGCCTCTCTATGAAAATATCATTGTGGACCATTTTCTTTCTAATAGAGGACACGTAATAAACCCAGAAAACCATTCAAATTATGAAAAAACCTATTTATAAAAAAGGCATATTCTTCAATTGCTATAAATTTGTATCGACCTAATTACTCAAGAACAACTGTGGACGTGTTTCGAGCTTTTCAAAAAATATCACATGGGGCTTGCAGTATCGGAAAAAATTTCGCATAAAAATGTTTTGGGTGAACGTTTTGGAGCATAGGTACATATATAGTTCCGAATTTTTCGCGCACAGATTGCCGATGGTGGAGCACCAGGGCTGGAACAGTTGGCGTAAAACGACCCCTATATCTTAAGGCTGTACTCTGTAGTTATAACTCTATAAGCGATTTTCAGTAGGGATGAGAGCTGGGCTATTTCGTGAGATCTCATTTTAACATAAGGTGTGGTAGCGCGAATTTGACGAGGACAGAGAGGACTATAAGAAACGACACTTTCTACTGTAGCGAGTGTTGTATTTTCTTGTCCTTTGTGTCCAAGTAGAATTTGCACTTCTACACTATACGGCAAATCTATAAGTTATGTTCCATACCACACTTGTGTGGCATTGTTTTTTTTGTGTTGCTGGCACGTTTGAAGAAACAACTGCAGCTAGTGCGTTGCTGCGCGGCCAGCCTACTTTTTCTTCTTTGTTTAGGGCAGTGGTGGTCATTGCAAAACTTAAACAAAGTGGTTTTGTTCATAATCACAAACGTTCCGAATAGATCGGCTGCAATAAAAACAGAAATTAAATACTGGCATTCGTTTGTAAGTAAACTTTGATGTTCTACACACCAAATGTGCTCTCTGTATAATTCGTCTTTTTTACGAAGTACAATATTACTCTTCTTCTATGTTGCGTTGCTTGCCGGTATTATAATATAGACTTTTTAATTTATTGTACGGCCTACAACCACGAGGTATACATTTGCCATCATTTTTTAGTGAGGAAATTAGGTCCTCAAGAACCTATAGTATCTGTGTGTAAGGGAAACGGGTAGGTGGTAATCAGAGAGTGCGGGAGTCAGCAACAGCAGCGCAGTGGTCTATTTCTACGTGGATTCATGAAGCTCGAAGTGACAAAGAATAAGAAATCTGTCACGCCATTGTGCCTTTCAACAAATTCTATTATTTCTCTCCCTCCCCCTTTTTTCTTTTTTTTACATTGCGCCAAATTATTTCACAGTCAAAACACAGTAATCATATTCCCCTAGTCTAGAAAATCTAAAGGTATTGGCTTGCATTAATCACCGGCTTCTTGGCCAATCCCCCTTAGTGGGTGAGAGCCACAAAAGAAAGGAACAAGCAAGCAAGCAAGGAAGCCTTTGTCGCAGCTACTTCTGCTATTGACTCCGATAATGGTAAGTATTTTGCAATTGTAAACATTTTCGTTAGTTTGTTGTTCCGATCCATTGGTTCTCCACAGTTAAGCATATTAAGTGTTCAAACCTTACCGTAGTTGCATAATACCAGTAAAGAACAATACATGGCTACAATGTATCTCGCAAGGTTGGACATCGCAAGTGTAATTGTACATAGAAAAGAGAAAGTGAGAAAGCGTCCCGTTCACCCTCTTCTGTTACATGCAGTTCTCGTGATATATATAACCTTATTAGCTTTGGCCATTATCGCTATATTGGTATAGTGATTGTTTTGCTTGTGTGCATTTTTAGAAAACTGAAGCTGAGAGAAACTGAAGTGAAACAATCATATCAAAGTAACTGAATTTAAATATGCACATCGTAGACTCATCTATCTTAAATATGTTTCAGCTTGTCTCTACAAGTAATCGTTGAGCTGATGCTCCATTTCGAGGTAACAACATGACAGGCTTGTGGTTTAGACCTAAATGTGATTTTTTCTAATGATACATTTGTGGTGACCACGGCGCACTGACCCGCGCCGCCTCCACCCCGTCACTGGTAAGCCCGGCGTGGCAGAGCCACTTGCTGAGACACGCTTCTGATAAAATACAGCGCCACTCCGGCTTCACCGGAGGCTTAAGTCCCCATTTGTGGCTATAAAACCCAAGCTGTCAAGCTCGGTTGTTGCTTCTATTTCTCTAACCGTTCCAGCGCAGCATCAGCGTGCTCAACCTTGGTGCTGCTACAATGTTAATAAAGAGTTGTTACATTTTATGTTGGAAAGCGTCTTTCTACTAGCACGGCAACGCACATCTGGTAACGCAGAAAACGAACAAACCGCAACGCCAGCCTGACTTCGAAGCCCACACCACTTTTAGCCACCAACTGGAACAGCGGCATACTTCCAAACCCTCCGCGAACCTGGCCGTGCCTGCCAACTACGACGAGGACGTCGTAGCCCCTGCAGACGGCATGTAAAGTGTTGCTCCACATAGCACTTGGCATGTCGCTTTCATGTTCCCGGTGTTTTTTCCGGACTTTCCCGAGGTATGGTTCACCCAAGTTGAGGCCCAGTTCTCCATGGCAGGCATCAGTAATGACCATACGCACTACGATAACGTTGTCGCCAACTTAGACTGCCACTACGCCAACGAAGTCCGGGATAAACTTATCAACTCACTAGGGACAGTCTTTACGAACGTCTCGGTTACAGAATTCATACGTCGCCTGTCACCATCGAATGAACAACACATTCGATAACTTTTGATCACAGAGCTTGCTTGGCACAAAGCTCCGCAACTCCTTCGTCACATGCGCACTTTCACGCGCAGCGTAAAAGCCTAGGATTTCCAGCTGTGAGCACTCTGGCTTCAAAGACTTCCACCGCATATCCAGGAGAATAACCGTTCACAACTTAAGCTGTTGCAAGGTTGCTGACTAGATTATTGAGGTCTTTCTGCTGCACACGTTGCCCACAATCCAGGATGCCGCCATTTCGCTGAGCACACCACGAAGCTGGCGCACCATATCAGCGACATAATTCGACAACTCAGCTGCATTCATTACCGCGTCGGTTAGCACTTTCAAATGCGCCAAATATACCAGTTGCAAAGCCAAGGCCGTAACATAACCTCCTCGGGGCAGTCTACTGAGAGCGACCAGTGCAGTGTCATTGCTGTCACGGGGTCGTGACAACGACTAAGGAAGCAGTAGGTCGACGATTAAACTGTTTATTCGGCCATGCTTGTGACCACGTAAAAGGAAGTTGAGTTACAGCAAGACACCGGCGCTGATATAGGCGAACTGAGCGTCGGTCGTCGATCAACTGACAAGCGGCGAAGCGTGTTGGTATTTATACCCCAGCCATTGAACATTCTAGCGTTATCGGTAGCGGCGACGTAGGTTCCAGAATAACCTTAAACGCTCACGAAGCGTACGCAATATTAACAAAATTATCTACTCCAGCCCTGGAGCTTCTCGAACACTGTAGACGTGGTTTGTGCTGAGACTTGTGTACAGCGTAACGGGGTGATAAAAAAAACTTGAGGAAGGAACGTGGCATTGCCCCCTCTGAAAAAAGGCATGGTTTCAAAGTTTCTACAGAAGATGAAAGTGCAATATCAATGTTCGATACAGGAATGTTAACAACAAAAAACACTCTTTCAGTTCGTTAACGTTCATGAAACGGCTAGAGCCACGCCACATGGACGACTTCAGGTCGTGATCGGTGCCGTTGAGAGTTCGTAATGCCGTAGGGGACAACTTCGTAGTCGATTGGGCCTAAGCGTCGTTGGACTCTGTATGGTTCCAAGTACCGTTGCAGAAGTTTTTCACTCTGTCCACGTCGGCATATTGTCGTTTATATACAAACACGTTCGCCGGACTTGTATTCTACGAAGCGTCGCCGAAAATTGTAACGCTGGCGGTCGGTCGTCAGCTACTTCGTGATGCGCAGGCTGGCGAGTTGACGAGCTTCTTCAGCGCGCTGAAATAGTAAGTGACTACGAGGTTTTAGTCAGCGACGTTGGGCAGCATTGCGTCGAGCGTCATTGTTGGGTTCCTCCCGTAGACCAACTTGTATGGTTGCATCTGCGTCGTCTCCTGCACGGCCCTGTTGTAGGCGAACGTCACGTATGGAAGGATGGCATTCCACGTCTTGTGTTCGACATCGACGCACATGGCCAGCATGTCGGTGATTGTCTTGTTTAGTCGCTCGGTGAGACCATTTGTCTGTCAATGGTAGGGGGTGGAGCGGCGATGGCTTGTCTGTTTATGTCTCAAGATCACTTGTGCCAAATCAACAGTAAAGACGGTGCCTCTATCAGTGATGACCACCTCTGGAGCACCACGACAAAGGACGATGTTTTCAATGAAGTACTTTGCTACATCTGCGGCGCTACCTATAGGTAGGGCCTTTGTTTCGGCGTTGCGGATGAAGGTATTCGGTACCTACAACAATCCATTTGTTTCCCGAATTCAAAGTTGGAAACGGCCCTAGTAGGTTCATCCTGATTTGTTGGAACGGGTCGGTCAGGTAGTTCGACCGGCTGAAGTAAGCCTGCTCGTCTTGTCGGCGGTGTTTTGAGTCGCTGACAGTTTCGGCATGTTCTCACGTAACGAGCGACGTGGGTGGTAATGCGTGGCCAGTAGTGCCTTTCTTGTATCCTCTTGAGCATGCTCGAAATACCAAGGTTTCCTGCCGTTGAATCATTGTGCAGGGACTGGAGGAGTTTTGGTCGCAGAGCTGAAGGCACCACAAGAAGATACTTAGCTCAAAGTGGCGAGTTCTTTTTTAGCAAAAGGCCGTTTCGCAAAAACAACGACGTAGGTGTCCGTTTGAATACCTTCGGAACAACAAAGGTGCTGCCTTCAAGGTATCCGATTAGGCCCCTAAGTTACGGGTCGGCCACTGTCATTCCGCGAGGTCGTCGGCAGTTATCGTTCCCAATAGGTAGTTGTCGTCCAGGTTGTCGAGAGGTGGTGGGCTGATAGCCACACGAGAGAGGCAGTCGGTGTCGGAGTGCTTTCTCCTGGACTTGTAAAGGACGATAATGTCATATTCTTGAAATCTCAGCCTCCATCACGTGAGGCGACCTGAAGGGTCCTTGGAGGTAACTATTAAACACAAGGCCTGTTTGTCGCTCACAACTTTGAAGCGCCCGCCGTAGAGGTAGAGGCGAAATTTTGATGTAGCCCAGATGATGGCGAGGCACTCCTTTTCTCTTGTGGGATATTTGGCTTCTGCTTTGGATAGCAATCGACTGGGGTAACTAATAACCCTTTCGAGTCCGTCAGTCGTCTGCACAAGGACGGCACCGAATCTCACGCTGCTTGCATCAGTGTGCACTTCTGTCTTGGCGTTTTTGTCAAACTACGCGAGTATGAGAGGCATCTGCGGGCATCGTTTAGTTCGCGAAATGCTTCCTCCTGAAAAGTTTTTCTCTTGAACTCAACGTCACTCATTGTAAAGTAAGTGTGGCGCTCGACTATGTGTGCATAGTTTCTGACAAAGCGCCTGTAATAGGCGCAATGGCCAAGAAATCGACGCAGGGCCTGTTTGTCGGCGGGCGGCGGAAACGCAGTGATCGCGGCTGTTTTCTGGGGATCGGGTCTTACTCCAGACTTGCTTATCACGGGGCCAAAATACAAAAGTTCCTCGTGAGTGAAGTGGCATTTTTGTGCCTTCAGGGTGAGTCCAGAAGTCCTGACGGCTTGAACTAAAGTTTCAAGGCGCGGAAGATGCTCGTCGAAGCTTGAGGAAAACACGACAACGTCGTTCAAGTAAACGAGACAAGTCTCTCTATCGGAAAAATTGTCATGGTGGATACGGGGAAACATAGTGGGTGTAGTGGAAATAATAGTTGGCATGGTGAATATGGATGTGGTGGGACGTTGTGGAAATTATGGTGGGTATGCCGAGACATACTGGGTGGTATGGTGTACAGAAGATGGGTAAAGTGGAAATGATGGTGGAAAATATAGGCTAGATAGTGGGCAATCATGTGCACTCTGCCCACCATTGCGAAAATGCTGGGAAGCCCAAAGCATATGGTGGGTGGTGCTTATTATGGTGGGCCACATGGTGTAACAAGCTGAGAAATTCTTCCCGCCATTGCGTTAATGCTGGGAAACAGTAAGCAGATTATGGGTGGGCTCACAATGGCGGGCACATTATATAGTGTACCAAGCAGGGATCTATACACGACATGTTCTACCATCATGATTTCCACCAAAGGTTAGGCCTACCGACCGAGCCCGTACAATTGTGTTATCCGAGCTTCTGGGTTTCAGAATGCACAATTTCGACGATTAAGAATGACAATACAGCGCATCCATGGCATCAATTAACCTGAATGAAGTCTTTTTCCTTGTGTATAGTGTCCGCGCAAGAAGCAGCCAACATCGATGTGACGCGATTCAAGCACTCCCAGAGAATGTACGTCTCCCCTCACCGACAGCCGCCGGTCGCAGTCGCCGGCAATTCTCTAGCTTTTATGCGAGAACTCAGACGTGGCAATTCGTATGCTTGGGGAACCAATATTATAGCGTAATGTTTTCGGCGCACTGCATTTGTTTTGGCCAAGCCGTTATATAGTCGTTGCTACAGCGAAAGAGCTACAGCATTGCGCTGGCACGACTGCCCTCTCCGCTGCGCGAAAGGCGTCCAAATACTCAACAAATTATTTAGGTGGGCGTATCTATGGAATGAGCCTTGAAGCGTCATAAAGCGTGAGCAGATGTCGCCCTTTGGAACGAGCGCGAAACGGATATTAAACTTGGCAGACACCACCGGTAAACTGTAGCTGCTCCCCAGTCCACTTGGTTTTTTTTTCTTGCAGTTGTGAATTGTAAAAAAATAGCACTGGGGCCATTAACACAGTGGCAATAGGTACAGGCAGCCGTTGCTTGTGTTCAATCAATGTGCAAATTTGAGTAGCAGGTGCAGATCTCGTCTATGTCGAATATACGACAAACATAACTGTTGACCAGAACTTTGTATGTCAACTAACTATTTAACACACAACCAGCCTCTTGTTGGTATAGCGCAGTGGTTAGTGTCTCCGAATGAGAGTCCTAAGGTTGCACGTTCGACGCTCCGTGGCACCTTGTTTTTTTTTACGGGACAAGTGTTTTTATACCATTTTTATAGAATTCTTTCTCGTTTTTTGTGGCAGCTTGCCACGGTGATTTTGACGCCATTTCGCGCTCAAGAATTGCCGGCACTGCAGCACCCACCATATCCCACCATGCGCCATGGCGGACGTTTCCCACCCTTCCCCCACTACAATAATCCACTATAATGTTGGGTGGTGGTTTACACCTTGCCCACCATTCGTTTTTTTCCGATAGCGCTGCCACTTCTATCCTGTAATCACTGTGTCCACAACGCGTTGAAAAAACGCAAATGCCGAGTAAATGTTGGAGGGCATTACCTTGGGCCCGAAAAGGCCGTCGGGTGTTATAAACGCGTTTTTTCTCGGTCTCTCTTTTCAGCTTCAATTTGCCAGTAGCCAGTGTTAAGGTCTATAGACGAAAAGCACTTCGTGTTGCGAAGTCGATCCAAGGCGTCGTCTATTTGTGGGAGAAGATAAACATGTTTTTGTAATATTGCGATAATTTGTGATTTTGTAATAATTGCGATAATCGATGCAGAAACGCTGCGTTCTGTCCTTTTTCACTAACACCACGGGTGACGCCCACGGACTCTTAGACGGTTGGGTGATGTCGTCGCGTGGTATTTAGTCTTCTTGTCTTTTAATGGGCACGCGTTCTCGCGTCGAAACTGTAGTGGTTCTGCCATAGTGGTCTGGCGTTTTCTTCTGTTATTATGCGATATTTCGCGACTGCGGTTTGGCAAATTTTCGACGACAACGAAAAGCAGTCCTTTTATTGCAGCAAAAGGGCCTTGAGCTGTTCTTGTTTACGCTTCAGAAGGCTCGCATTGACTTCGGAATCTGGGTGAGGAGCTTCATTCTATGGAGTAAGTTCTGTAGAATTGGCGAGGGCGAAAGTATTGGTGACTTCCATATTTTGTCTGTGTAGCCGATCGTTGTACGTTTGTTCACGTGTTTGTACTCGTTGCAGAAATTGGTGAGCATAACTGTTGCTTTTCCTTCCCGTAGCTTAGTCATTTTTTTAACACAATATTGCTGTTCAACAATAGGTGCTGATTGCCCTCAATGACTCCTTCGAAGTCTTCTGGTTTTGATGTGCTGACGGAAATGATGACGCTTGAGGGAGGAGGGATGGTGACTTCTAGCACAATCAGGGCACGGCTTCCTCAAGGCGAGCCTGGCGGTAGTGCTTTTTCTGTGGATAGTGTTATCGACTTTGCTCTCAGGTCAATATCCGCACCGTGTAGGCTCAAAAAGTCCATTTCAAGAATGACATCTCTTAAGCAATGCTGCAGTATGACGAACCTTGCAGGATAAATGCGGCTGTTATTGGTCCCTCCGACTGCGCAGATTCTCCCGCTGGTGTTACTAGACGGACAGCAAGCCTACACATCTTGTGTTGAGGAGCTAGAACGGTACACGCACGTTTTCTTCCGCGATGACGCCGTCCACCGGCCTTCCAGCCATTCACCAGCCTTGAAGCCCCCCTAAAGCTGACCCCACCTTGTCGACCGTTGCGACGACAAGAACTTCGCTCTACCCCAGAACGGGAACGACGTCCGCGTCTCGATTGACCCATCTCAAGCATGCACAAATCGCTGTTAACGAACCGGGCAGCGCCACTCCTTTCACAGGCATTCTTCCACAGCCGCAGACATCGCAGCCTGCTCTTTTCTAGACTTTCTCTGGACGCCCACTATGCCTCCCATAATTATACAGCTGCTGAGGGTTTTGCACTTTCTGGTAGAGTATTGAGGAGAGGGGGGAGGCGACCATTGCTCACAAACCTGCGCAGGCTCCATCTCGTCACTGCTTAGCTTGGGTGATATGGTCACTTGCTGCAACACGCTTCAGATAAGGGACAGTGCCACCGCAGCTTCACTGGGGGCTATAAGATCGAAGATACAGAGCTCGGTGACCTCTTCTGTTTCTCTAACTGTTCGAAAGCACCGATGATGTTATCACGTTGATAAACAGTTGTTACTTTTAAAGACTACAGTCTTTCTTGGGGACTTATGAAGCAAAAATTTTAATCTGTCTGTCTGCCTGTACCTTTGTCTGTCCACCCTTAACGGTACTTTAAACTGCACCAAAGTGACCAAACGATACTCTAAACGGCCGAACCAATCTACAGCGCACACCAATATTGCTCAAAGTTCAGCGTTTATACTTGTGCAATTGTCAATTGAATAACATTTCTTGAGCATATCTGTGGCACCATAAGAACACATCAACAATATTTGTGTGTATTGTTTACTAGAAAAGGCACGCATAAGTAATTCTAAGGATTGTAGCATTTAAAACACTGCGCTGGCTATGCAACGCTTGCACGAAACGCTTTAATAAGACGACATGGTGGTGGCACCTACCCGTCACCTTGCGTTCTACACCTGATCAACTCAGAGACGGGCGCGGACGCCGCGCGCCCTGTTTTTGAGGATAACTACCATATAGCACTCATGTCTTACGTGTGACGTGACTTGATGCGCTCGTTCGCTTCCACTGCACGCTCGAGGCACTCTAACGCAGCGCCTCCAGAATACCATTCACCGACTGTCTTGTGCAGAACATCAAATAAACGTTTTGTTTACTCTCTCCAGATGCAAGCCTATCGTCTTTGGACGACAATTGCGGTGTAACATGCAGACACGGGGCTTATTCTTTTTATGTTGTGATGCGTCCTTCTACCGACACAGCAGCCCACACATGTAGGCGATACGCCATTTCTTCAAACAAACCAGCCTATGTTAGTGAGAAGTAGGGTTCATTCAACCAATTCATTCAAATATTGATACCGAGAGCCCTAGACTATATATTTTCCACAAACACAGTGGTAGTTTAGTAAAGTGAGGTGCTTAGCTCAAGTATTGTCTTGGCAAAGCTGGAGTTTATCTGCTACAATTATTTGGGCAGCGAATTACCAGAATGTCTTTAACTTTTTTTATTGGTGAAAAGAGTTGCGTTCCACTTCACGAAAAATCAATACCACTTTTTACATGAATCTTAGCAATGTATTATCGCTCCATGAAACGTCGCAAAGGAATTCAGTATTTTCCAGTTGTGTATATGTTGCCATTATTACGCGTCATTGATCACAAGTAGTGCTAAATAAATAGAGGGAGTGTTAAATCAAAAAGGTATGGTATATCTACTGATTAGGCTAGGCGAGATGTACCTATTTCTACAAACAGTCCATTGCATGATTATGTAACAAGCTTGTATATCGACTGCCGCATACAACAACAGCGTCATTGTGTGCGTATCATCGAATTCTCTAGTTCTAATTACTGAGTCAATTTCGATCTCCTCCTATCATTCCTGCTCAAATCTTTGTACAGTGGGTAACTTCTTTCCAACCTGCCTTGATGCAGAAAGAGGAGCCTAAGAAGCCTGTCGAAACTCTTCGGGGCGGTGGGGGAAGTGGGACGGCCTTTCTTCGCAATCGCAGCCGTAAAGGATCACAAGTCTTAAATGAACATCCGTCACAGCAGCTTAGAACATACGGAAATCGACAAAAGCAGGCCCCGGTGGCACCTTCAGGTGAGAACAATCATGGTGGTGCGTCACATGCGTCTAACGCAAAAAAATCCGTTTATGCAAGCATGTACTCTGAGAGAGACCTATGTTGTTTGTTTTTCAGGCACAAGAGAGAAAGATCTGCTTCGTACTCGTAGGACGTCATTTGTCAAGAATAGTGCTATTACGTACTTGAAAAGCTGAAATTTTTAGCATAATTTTGCGCTCTTTTCTTTACTTCATGAAGTTCCTATTGGCGCTTAGTCATAAAACGTGTATATAGACACGAGCTCGCTGATCTTCTTCGAACAAGTTTTTTTTTCAGCTCACCGAGAGGAGTCACTGTTGTCTGGGGCATGACATATTGGTTTAACATGTCTTCTATTTTTCTTCTATCTAACTTGGCTCTCACGAATTGATACTCTATCAAAGCAGCAGCATTAACGACTCGACCTAATCATGCATAATTATTTCAGGAAAACTGTTTTGAAAGGTCATTCAGGCTTTGTCTGACTTGTGGCCATAATGTGTTTTTTTTTTCGAGTGAGTTATGAAATTCTAAAGGTTTTCCACGATATAATTGTGACAGCAGTTTTTGGTAATGCTGCTAGCTGCAAAATTAGCATGTAGACATCACACCTTGAATTAGTGAAACCTCACTGACGTTTTGACCTTTTGGATAAAATAATTCTGCCTTTTGATACCTGACCACCCGTTTGCCTACTTTTATTTGTTTATTATTATGCGCAAACTTGTTCAGTAAAGCTGCCGGAATTATTAAACTGAGAAAGTAAGGAAACATTTACGTAACTGAATCGTTTACCCTGATATTGTCTGATCTATGTGTGTTATAGAAGACACAAATACTTCAGGATTAAAATTTTCGAAAAAGACTCCCCTGTTAGTTAGAGCGTTGGTCTTTAATTATGCATACCTCAAATCTAGTGACCATATTGCTGTCACTGAATTAGATTTGATCATATAATTTTCCTTTATGCGGATGCTTACAAAACTGCTTTCGCAACTTCTGACGAACAATTAGGAAGATTGCTACAGCATTGATTGTTGCAGATTACGTCTAGTAATTTAAACAATGACCCCTTGAACTTACTTGAAGAATGCTTCGGGGGATACTGCGCCACTGGAAATAAATTTGGCACCAAAACAAGCATTAGGGTCTAAGCTAAATGCAGATACCTCGCACGTTATGGTTACTGTTTTAGAGGCATGAACTACGAATTGGTCACACGGTATGAGCTTCCCCTTATTATTCAGGTGAGTCATGTGGACACCCTAAGCAGGCTATCTCCGTCACTGTCCCTTTCCGTATTAAGCGCGAGCCAATAGTACCTCACGGTGCGTCGCAATTTTCGCGTGCCCAGATACCGCTGGAGACGAACGTGACTGATGCAAAGATGAAAAAAGCTGGTCATATTTGCCGCACCATTAACGCAGCAGGTGCAAACTTTACTCTTAACTGACGGCTGGTATAGTCGCAAGGCTATCAGCCCTTTTTTTGGCTTTTAAGGACTGACAGCAGAGAAACCACTTTGGTCCATGAAATGGCTGTATTCACTATTAAAGCACTGGTTCTCAGTAAGGCAGTATCGCAGCCAAAAGAGAGCTTTAAGCCAGATTTGGTGCAGCATGTCAAGTTATTGCTATCACATTTATTGCATCGCCAAATGCAGCGAAAGAGTGGTTTTGGTGTGTATCAGCATATTTTATAGCATTTGTGTTCGTTTATTGAAATTATTAAACTTACAGTCTGCATTGACTGTGTGTAGTGCCCGATGAGAATTTATCAGTTTGACCAGCCGGAGATCAGCCAATTACATACCGAAGGTATAGTGACTGCTGGAAAATCATGGTTGATACCCCCATCATAGGAATTGGTATAACACGAAAGTGAAACGAAAGTGAAACAGAAGTAGTTTATTATTTCCTCTACATTGATATAAGAGAGCCTATACATTACTGTTGGTGATAAACAAAAGGGCATCACCACAAAGAAAAAAAAAGATTTATGAGGACGTGGTAACTCACGAGACACATGGAAATGACTCGTAGTCTTCTGGAAAGCGCCGAAGTCGGCTAATGTTTTGATAGCAATGATGCTCGTGCGAAAACTAGCGCCTAACTGTTTCTTCAGCGTACACGTATTCTCGATGATGACTGAATATATGGATTGTAGTCTAAACGAGACATTGCGTTTTAGATCATTGTGTACGGGTTGCAAATTAGTTACGCGCGGGAACAAATGGGCTCACGCACTTTCGCCAGAGTAGCGATGTTATTTTATACTTGCCGTCATAAAGTGATCTAGATTGGGCAAAAGTAGTTGGGTCTTTTTACCGCACACTTCAGTACTCGTTGTGTGCCTTCATTAAATGTTCGGGTATAGTCGCATGGACATCATCTTTGTCGTCGCCGAGATGCACGAATGATTTGCATCATATCACCCATGATTTATATATCCATGGCAGTAGAAAACCTTATTGTAGTATACTGTGAAGTAATTGTCGAAAAATTTGCTATCTACTTATCATAATCTTTGCCCATAATTTTAATTGCATGTCATCTTCAAACGCTGCATTTTATTCGTAGGTCAAAAAGTATTTATCGAATAGGTAGTACGTTACTCTATAGATGACAAAGCCGGGACTCGGATAAAGACTACAATAAATGTCAGTGTTGATATTCTTTTCTTTACGCTGAATGACACCTGCAGCCGAAGAAGCACCCCAACAGGACACGACAGAAGGCACGCAAAGCCGTGTGCTGCCGCTCCTCATGATGGCCGGGCTGATAGCTGGCGTAGTGCTGGGCTTCGCCGTTCGGTTGTCAGACAAACCCTGGAGCTACCGGCAAATCATGTAGTACATCGGCTTCCCAGGTGCGCACTATCTTTTCCTCCGGCGACCACACAGTCAACCTGTTAAATACTAGAGGCACCACTCATCACATTCTGACGTAGTTTCAGATAAGAAGGTGCAAGTTTTCTGAATAAATTTAGTTATGAAGCTAAAATATAACAGCTGGTAATAATAGAAAACTATTTGACTACGCAAAAAATAACTGCTTCGCGCAGGACATGCTTCGCAATCACAAATGTTTGTCGTAAGCGTAACATTCTTTTAAGAGTACTTGAGAGCAGCGAGCCACAGTAGTCTGATCACATGCACAAGAATAACAGTTAGCGTAAAACTATGCTTTACTTACTTCAAGAACGTAGGTTAACATTGGTTTCTATTTCCTTAAGTTGACCGTTTCTGACTCGATCGTTTGCGACAGCGTTCTTTTGTTGCTTATTTCAGGGTGCCAACCGCATCTCAAATTACACGGATTGTGAAAAGAGGGCTTACTACGTCTATGTTTATTTGCAAATGGTGCAGGGGAATTGTTTCAGCGCATGATGTCTGGAATATCAATGCCACTTATCACCTCAAGCGTCGTTGCCGCGTGGGGAAGCAGCAAGCCACTGGTCCTGCGGCGTGTGGGACTGTGTGCTCTGCTCTTGTCACTCATCTGCAAATGTCTGGCAGTAGCCGGAGCCCTGGGCCTTTCTGCCTTCCTTTCCCCGGGAAGCATAGTGCATGTCGACGCGATGGTTTCTAACGCCACCTCCGACATTAGACTTTCTGCGCTGGCCACAGACCGTTTAGTGGACCTGATTAGGTAAGACGCGTAAACAACTCCTATTTTCAACAGCTCGCCTGCAATATCTTTGGTGAGACGGGCAGGTGGTTTTGATGTCAGCTTTAAGTTCAGCGTATGAGGGTTCCTGCAATGCTCCCGTACAAGCTTCTCAGGCAACACATACATTCTAAGACAAAAAAAAGTGCCGCCATATCCACGAAGTGAATGATGATGAGTTGGCGAAGCTCCGGAGGTAAACCTGGTAAACCATGAATCCTCTGTACATTTTGCCCACTCGATTTTATTACATCGCTCCCCCTAGCGTACGTCGCCGCACTAAATCGAACGATTGCCTTCGACCAATGACACGCGCCATATGTGACATCATTCCTATTTTATAAGATCTCGCGACTTTCATCAACTACAAGTACCGCTTTCTAGTTTATAACATCTTGCATCTTTTCATCATCAGCTACAAGTACCACCATCTAGTAAACACTACAAGAACTAAACGAGAGGTGGCTACATACAGGAGACGGTACCGCCATCTAGTGAACACTGCAAGAACTAAACTAGAGGTGGCTACATACAGGGGACGGTACCGCCATCTAGTGAACACTGCAAAAACTAAACTAGAGGTGGCTACATACAGGGGACGCACAGCCCACGCCCTAAGGAGCTTCGCCCCTAAAAAAAAAGCTATTGTGTGTTACACTTTTCATTGACTCTACACCTGCCAGGTATGTCACTATTTTTGAAGAAAAGAAACTCGCTCTTGGCTTAGACTGAGTGCGCTGCAAGTATGTGCACTGACTTTCTCAAGAGCTGTACAAGAACTCTTATCATTTTTTTTTTGCAAAATGCATCTCGGCTCCGAAAAAGATTAAATGAAGTTTATAGGCCTCTTCCCCGCTATTGTGTAGAGACACAGCTTTCGCGGGTGCTATTTTCTTCAAACATTCCTGTTCGCTGTCGCCTGTCATGCAGCAATGTAGAATGCACACCTGGCCACCGTCCGACACTTCTGGCGGCAGAGCTAGCGCTCTTGTTTTCTGCAATGAATATAAAAGACTTTGATAATGAAATGCTCAGCAAATCCTTGCTAGCAAGTCACCTTGTTCGTATGTATCTGTCTATCGACATGACCGTCTTTGGCTGTAGCGGCCAATTCATTAACATGATGTATATTTACTCGCTTGGCTTGACAAGAGTACGACATTTTCGTAAATGTTAAGTCATGATATGAAAATCATGGGATGCACGCCACGCGCGTTATGGCGTATGCGTGACGGTGTTGATGTTCTCGCGATGGTGTTATAGTTTAGCAACATCTAAAATTTGCATTTATGTTTGGTACGCACGTGGGTGTGCTCGTTACGCAATTGGGTGCGTGATGAACATGAAGGCTTCTTGATAACATGAAACTCGTGTCATGCTTGTCCTCTACCTTCACATATATCGGATACTTTACGCAATTTCGCCGTGGTTTGAGTAAGCTCCTAATTACCAAATTTGTCAAGTCATGAAATGAGTGTAAAGTGAACACAAATGACAGGTCATATTGTGAGAACAGCGTCATGTATCCTATGTGCATTATGACACGCATGCCACGGTATTGGTGTTGTAGTGCCGTTTTATATAACTGAGATGTTTATAAAAATTCGCAGAACGCCGATGATGACCTGAAAAACACTTGAGCTGCACTAGATTTGGGTGACGCCGAAGACACGAGTCGTAGAACGGTGTTTTGCGCGCAGTGTTGGCGTCAAGCGCTTGCTGATTCACGGCGTGTGGAAAGGCGAGCGAAGATGCATGATAACAATTTTTTCTGACATAGAAGCTTGCTTCCACTAAGTGTATTCTTTATTTCTTTATCTAAGGCATGGTGTTAAATCAATTCTCTTTATTATCACAATAAAAATAGTGTGTGAACCACTCTTCATCAGCAGATAAGGCATTCAACAAGGAGTCCCCAGTCGCATTATGCCAAGGAAGGGTCAAATGAACCTCCTAAATTACAAATGGTAGCTACTTTGGAGTTGTGAGTCTTCATGGCCTACCGCGGTTTGGGCGAACGCTTGACATGGTGCTTAATCTCATAAATAGCGAGGTAAATGCTGAACACAAGTGAAGTGATTCAGACACAAATTCTTCGGAGCCCGAAAATTTACGGCACCTATTTTAAAGCTGCAGCAATACAATGACAATTGAAGACGCTGGGCAACATTGGTAATTATGCTTCTTCTCCTGAATGTTCACCTTGTATTCGCGAAAAATCGCTAACTGGTACGCAATAACCGGACAAATCCACAACACCCCAAGCCAGTGATAGACAATACACTCAAAGTGCTTTTTGTAGCCAGCGTACCAAAGGTTATTCTAATTTCCCTCTCGCAGGAACCTGTATCCATCTAACATAATGAGAGCCCACATGGAAACGGTAAGTTACGCCAGTCTGTTAAAAGAAATGGCGCACCGTATATCTTTCCACATTTTTTTTTCTCAGCTATTGATAAGAATACACCCTATATTTATACGTGTGAAGCGCTTGTATAGCACTTGTAGAGTATGCACGATAACATGAAAAGTACTTGATAATGATTCGTGGAACCTAGTCTTTCCGTACGTTTCGTTGTTACGGCTTTGATATGCGCACCTAGTGTTTTTGTACTTCAAGAACTTGTGGTCCTTATGAAAAGTTTATTTCTTCTGGCGATTTATGCAGACATCTCTTGTGTATTGCTAATGCATTCGTACGGTTTCTACCTATTGTATCTTCCCCTTTCTATTTGTTGCAACTCTGTTATCAGCCACTTTCTCTGCTGGATGTGCTCAAGCAAGGTCCTCGTCTTTTGTCGGCTCACAAGGCAATCAAAGCCCTCTTGCGCTTTCTGAGGAAATCGGTATTATGAAAAGGCCTTTGACTTTTGCACAGTGCCATCGCTGCATGTACGTCAGCCCATGTACTGACAATTTTATTCTCTCTTTCCCTTCTCGTTCTTCGCTCTCTGATCTCTACACTCTCTTTTCCTACTTACCCAATGTAGATTAGCAAACTGGGCATATGCCTGGTTAACCTCCCTGACTTGTATCTTGTTGTTCTTTCTTTCCTTCCTTCGCATTCAAATCTACAACAAAGCGGTGTATTGGCTGCACACCTTGTGGGATGCTATTTCGACATTGCTAAGTAATCGTTCAACTACGTCAGTATGGCTAGACGCTGGTCATTGAACCCTCAACTGGTTCCACTCTATGCGAAATGCTTAATTTTATGACGATTCTTTGTGCCCTTTTATTTATGCGATTTGGGTCAACAATGTTCCCTGTTCTATACCTGTGAACTATAAATACGACGTTATATTCTTTGTTATTACCAAATATTTTATTACAGAAAAAATGCAATATCCAGCACCAGTACAACAATTATCCCTGTTTACGCCTTTTAACTCCTTGAGTAATCATACTTATTAAACTAGATTCCCGTTAATTAGTCTAAGTATTGAACGTTCTAAAGGTTCCGTTCCCAGTGATGGTCTCACGAGATCGAGGGCCTGTAATCACACTCCGCTGCTTTATTAGCCTGACTGTCGCTATGGTCACGTGTACCAGTGCTGCTGTTGTTTGATGCCAATGGTAGTAGATGTTTAAATATCGCGGTTTGAATGGCCAGTGTGGTATGTAAGCTTGTAAACAATCACCAGAAAAGTTTGTCAGATAGCATTCTTCTATGAATAATGCAAAATAACATTCTTTAGTAGAGGCATTGATGTCCCTGAATAAGGGGTTCATTATTTTTCTGTTTGTAAGAAATACCTTTGGTTCTTTCTATAGTTATCAGCATAAAGTCTTGAAAGGTAGATAAGTAAAATTGCTTACAAAAGAAAAGCGTTTTGATGCGCCTATCATGCATGGTTGGTTCTAGGACATGACGTCAGCCCTAGGTTTTACGGGCGCGTTTCTTCACTTAAGTGGGCGGAGAAACAATATTTTATACCTAAATAGAAGCAAGTCATAGAGAAGTTACGAGATGCCCAATGTAAACTGAGAACATTTATGTCTGCAATGCGTACATAGGATTATAGTCAAGAGTGCTGATACTTTCTTTGATACTTTTTTCAGACATTTCTTCTAGATGAGTCTTACAGAAGTGCAAACGTCGAAAAACAAAGTAAGTAGACATATCATAAAGAAGCTAGAACGTGAGCTGTAGCTGTCTCACCCTTTGTGCGTTGCCTGATATAACTTGAAGGAGGTTTTTAGGGGCGAAGCTCCTTATTACGGCACTCGTTCGTCCCTCGTAGTCGTAGTAAAGTGTGTAACCAGTCCTACATTTCGACCCCTAAGGTGGTGCCGGTGGGAGATTTCTGTGTGCGTTGTTGAACAATAAAAAATCACAGCGTGCGCGTTAAGTAAAAGCAGAATTTTCCTGTCTCTCATTCCCCCTTAGCTGCCATTGAGATGTACATTGAGCACTATCTGACAAGAAAGGGTTTGCTACGTTATACTCGCTGGGTGTAACCTCCTTGGTTTTAGAAAGGTTTAGCGAGCGGTTGGTCGCAGTGCCATGAATACAGTGAATTAGTATATACCATGAACTCGAGGTGGTTAAAGGTGGGAAGTAGGCACGAAGCGCAAGCCACAATAAAGTGTGCGTATGCCTCCTCTCGTTCGGTCCTTGGAATATCCGCTGGATGGCGGTGCTTCTACATGAGGAATGTATGATGGAAAAATGCGAGATGGTGGTACTTGGAGTGTTGAATAGGGGGACGAACGGACACACAGACAGATGCATGGACGGACACACGGATGGCTGCACGGACGAATGGATGCATGGACGAACGCAGGGACGGACGCACAAATAGACGTGCGCACGCACGAACAGACGCACGCACAGGCGGCCACACAGACGCACGCACGGACGGACGGAAGCAAGAACAAATAGACGGATGGATGCTTCGCTCCACTCTCCATCATTCATTCCGTAGATATGCTGCCATTTTTAATACCTTGCAAATTGAGCAATTGTATCAAACTTGGCAGGCTAGTATAACCCTCATTGTAGTCTAGCTCATTACGGACGGCTATCACGCACGTACAGCGAATACGATAAAAGGCACTCTTCGAATTACGTGCAAAACAAGCCTTTGCATTGCGTGATGTAACAGTTGCGGCATAACTCAGTTGGGGGATGCACTGGGCTACTTGCAGCCTAAGGAAATTTCAGTGCCTCTATAAAGTAAGTTATGTATGGCCCAGAATCGCTAGCTTGAAATTATGGCATATGATAGCGGCACTCGGTGATCAGCAATGTTATGTCGGAAGGATAGCTTTTCTTTTCTTTCACCTGGCGTTCTCATTTGGAGATCAGTGTGTAGTATGAAGGCGCCAAGTATTTATTGGCGCAGAGAACGTTCTCTATACTCTACTGTAAAGCATCTGTTGTCGTTATTAGCAAAGTGTACAAAACTTGATGGAAGCCCGCTTGTATGTTTTATAAGAACTAATTGAAACTAACAATGCTTATGTAGCAATGCAGTACTAATGATGTTACATTATATAAAGACGCAATGTGCACTCAATAAAAAGAGATGAGTAGGTACACTGCGTAAAATTATCTCAAGACCTTGTATGACGTATTTGACAAACTCGTGAATGTAAGGTGGGCCTAAATGTACGCTATTAATAAAGGTGCGTATTTGTACAGGTGCAGATCATCGAATGGGATCTTACACTCTGCGGATCACAAACCAGCTGGGTTTGTTGAGTTTCAGCGTTATTCTGGGCCTT
The DNA here is from genome assembly GCA_013436015.1 of Rhipicephalus annulatus. Lineage (NCBI taxonomy): Eukaryota > Metazoa > Arthropoda > Arachnida > Ixodida > Ixodidae > Rhipicephalus > Rhipicephalus annulatus. The sequence goes on along the minus strand of WOVY01002640.1, from coordinate 40,876 downwards.
GTTCTCTCAGCGTCTCGCCAAGAACAAAGTGTCGTTCTCAACGTATTCGTAAGCTTGAGCAACACCCTCGTCACTGCCACGCATATGCTTATGTGGTTCGCGCCCGTCGGGCTATGCTCAATTACTATGGCGCTTGTACTCCGAGCTAGAGACCTACAGGTAAGTGTTTGGGTATTGAGGCCATTCATTTGTGTTACTTTTAGATGGACTCATCAGTTTTGTCAAGTGAATTTAAAAACATGGTTTCACATGGCGCGACTCGTACCAAACACCCTCGTTGCAAAGTTTATGAAATTTTTCGTATGCCACGCTTTCACCATCAAAATATAGTTGAGGCTAATGTTCTTTTTGTTTTATTTTTTATGATCAACTGTGCTAGAAGTAAAAAACAGGAGTTTTATAATAAGCAAAGTGCAGCGGCAAGATTCTGAACTACTCAATCGAAAACGTAAAAAATACATCGCTGATTCCCCTCTCATAGAAATCGGTATAACACAAAAGTGAAACTTGTCTTCATAAAGGTTCTGCTCATTGTGTAGTGATATAAAGGGGGGTTGGTGCAATTTCTACTGGCGTTTCGTAGCTATAGCACCGTTTGATGTTGAGACAGTCACGTTGACGCCTAAATGTACATCTCCATTGGGACGAGCACCACCCATAATCATGATTTAACCAGTACGGTAACTGAAATTTCTAACTTACACCTGAACACAGCGTATCATTTCTCACGCGAAAAGATGATAAGAACAAGCCCATACTCAACACTGCGACTCAACATCTACGTTTTTAAAGGGGCTTACTTATGGAGAGAAACAGCATGGTGCGCGCTCCTGGGACCTACGCCGATGCCCACGCGTGCGGCACTTCAGATTGTTGCGATTTGTAGCGGTTTGTAGCTGGATCAGTGGTTTGTAGCTTGAGCAGCAAACGGACGCTGGCTTTTCTCATCCTGTTGGCCTCGGGATTGTTCCACCAAGACATGGCCTTCGCCTGTCGACATTGTTTCCTTCCTACAGTGCTTACTGCTGTAGCTTTGCTTTATTTGCTTTAATAAATAAGCTGGCGCTATGATACTCGATGTAGTCAGCGGTGAAACATCAATGATGCACGTGGAAACTGCACAAAGAAAACAAGGAGCTGTCATGCGTCACTTACACCTCGGCTGCTCGTGGTTCGCAGCCCGGCGTCCTCAACTTGGCAGAGCCTCGTCCCCTACGTGAATTGCGCATGGGGTAGACGAAACCATCGAGCACATGCTGTGCGTTTGCCCAGCGCTTCGCACACAACCACCTCACTGCACTCCGTTACCATGGTCGGCCCCCGGCTACACAGAGGTACTTCCTCTTCCCTGCATGGCACCCCACCCACGTTTTTAAGGCGGTTCTTCGATCCCTTAAGGACAGTGGACTGGACAACCGGTTGTAGAAGCTACCTGCCACGTCCTTGGTCCTAGACGCCATTCCTCTTGTTCTTTTCTCTTGGCCACATTTTCAATGCCCTTATCTGACCACTACACGTGTTAAGCCATGCTCTCAATCAGGGATGCAGAAGTTGCGTCTTTTCTTTTCATGAATTTCTCTTTCTCTCTCTCTCTCTGTCATGCGCTAACACGAAGCGTAAGACAAGGAACAAAACTATGCCGGCGACTATCTGATGCTCGCTCGGTCAGGGTTTTTCATTGCCATCGAGAAGCTTTAACCATAGGGCTTTAACCATGGCAGCCACCACTGCGTACCGGCGCGCCTTCTTGGGTGCCTTGATTTAGCTGCGTCATGCCGCAGTACTTCTCTTGAACACTCACAGACGGCGGCACCACCCCCTTCCCCAACAACAGACAGCAAGGCGCAAAAGAGAATGTTAGAAAGATGCCAACAAAGAGCACGGCGAGATAAAGAATGCGTGTAAAATATGCCAACAGAGCACGGTGAAAAGAATGCGCTAAAGATATGAGGCACGTTCGTACAGACTCAGTCGGTAGAGCGCCCGGCGCTTATTACGGATTCTTAACGAGCCAGAAGTTTAACGCCCGGTGGGGAACCTTTGATTGAATGCTATTTCTTGCTCATTCGTGAAGGTTGATTTTATCACAACTTTACGAGCTGAAACTATACAATTAGTTATATAGAAAGGACATAGTATAGGAGGTGACAATCTTTTTGGTTGGAAAGTAGCTTTTTGGGATAATTTTTCGTCATATCTTTGACAAAATACATTTATAAGCTCTTCGTGGACTCCAGCATTGAACACTTTCGTGTTAAATGAGCATCCGTACAAAACGACTATTTGCGGAGGGCTTCAACACGCAAAAGTAATTTCGCTGTAAGTAATGCATCAAGAAGGGCATTCAGCGAAAAAATTTAGCGGCCACTTCACTTTGTGAAGCTCGATCGCTTGTGCAACTGTTGGACACATGACACAAACATGACGTGTTGGTTATCAGCTGTTTATGGAAGGTCGCCTTGTTATCTTGCGCATCAACGTTTTATGCGTGGTTCTGTTTACCGCTACACATCGATAATCACAGCGCGTATGATTTTATCACTAAACTTCACTGCATCACGCAATGTGATTTAAACAGTGAACAAGGACCAAAATTAAGCATATCCACCTTATATTCAGGTTACTTTCATAATGAAGTAAACAACCCACAGGTATATATTACACGGACAATACAAGTGATCTTATGTCAAAATATTCAGACAAAAGGACGTTTGTACTGTATTGTGGTAGCCCACACTTTTGCACTGTAATTTTTAATGCAGTGGCAGTGAGAAAATGTTCTTTGCCCTTTCTCACATTTGTGGGCAAATCCTGTATGCCTGTTTTATTATAAAAATAAATACATAAACAAGGTTTCGTGGAATTATGTAATATATTCGTTATATCACGAAATAAAGTTTACACGAATGAAGACAAAAGTATTGTCGGGTACAAAATAGGCACTGTAGCACTCCACACATTGTATTTGCAAAAAAAAAAGCTGGAGCAAATTTCGAGTGTGTACAACTTTATACAAGACTAACAATCTTTCAAGCCAAGCAAAGTATAAGGGATGTTATACGTAGTATAGAAGTTTAAAGTGAAGAAATATAAAGAAAAAAAACGGCTTTCCACCAGTAGAGAGGGAATCTGCAGTTCTAGCTTGACGCGTCTAATTCTCTGTTGATAGAGATAACTACGTTAGTCGTCCATCTATCCGCTTGTTTGCTCTTATTTATACCCTTAAGAATGACAATAAATATTGAACACTTTTTCAGCCTGCTGAAGTGATGTAGCACGTGATCCTTTCAGGAACAGACAGCTTACCAATGATACACTTCTTACTTCCTGAATACCCTTAGCCTCAAAGACAATACCTTGTTATGGTTGAAGAAAATGTAAGGGCTCGTTTTCTTTTTTTTGTGTGTGTGAAGCAATTTTTTGACTCACGTGTGTAGTGCCGTACGTACGAGCGTCCTTATGAACGCGCCGCATTGCGTCCCCCCCACCGCAGGTGTTCACATGTTTTTCTCAACGGCAAGAGTTAACGTCACTCTGCCCTCCACCGCAGCACGCTCGCCGCAGCGGCCACCAGCGTGCAACACAGTTCTCTCTTGCTTCACCCTCTCCACTGTCCGCAACACTCGACCGCACGTCGAGTGGGAACACTCTTTTGGCTGGTTTATCTGCGACAATACTTACACGAAACCCAACCTACCTGTTACTATTGTTTGCTCAACCACTAAAACCACACATGCATGGTAGCCACAACGACATAGATTATCATAATTTTTGTGCAGTGGGGAAGCGTTCTCTATGCAATTATTTGTCATTCTGAAAAGTGCAGTACCCCACCACCACGCAGCTTGTAGACTGTCAGGGGAGTTATTTGATGTTGGCAGATTCAATCTCTCGCGGCAGCAAGTTGTATTTTCCTCCTCTTAAACTTAAGTCGTCACGTTTTTATTATGATTACTACATATAAGATATCGTATTGTTTCTTACAGTTTATGATGTCTTGGTTTTTAATGACGTAAATTTTCGCAAAGATAATGGACACTTAAAGTATCTTCCTTCGTTCATCCAACTGCATGAACAGAACTGTCCTGCTGCATTTGGATGAATGAAGCTACGAAGCGTTAAAAGAAATAAACACAGCTGGTCAAAACACTACAATTACCAGTGGTGTGGTGTTGGCAACATCAGTGAAGGCAATTTAATCAAATGAAAGAAAAATATTAGCCCCGTATCTGCATGTTAATCTGCAAATGTCGTCGAAAGACGATAGTCTTGCGTGTGGACATAGTGAACAAAACATTTATTTGATGATCTGCGCAAGAAAATCGGTTAATAGTATTCTGAAGGCGCTGCGTTATAGTGCCCCGAGCGTGCAGCGAAATCGAACGAGTGCAACAAGGCACGTCACACGTGAAACATGTGCGCTACCTGGCAGTTTTCTTAAAAGACAAAGCGCGTGGCTCTGAGACGGGTGTGTGCGCCCGTCTCGGAGTTGATAACGTGTACATCGCAAGACAACGGGTAGGTGCCACCACCGTCTCCTCTTAGCAAATCGTTGGAAACACTCGCCTTTTTGTGCAAGCGTTGCATGGTCAGCGCAGCTTGATAAGCACTACAGTCCTTTAACCTACAGATGTATGCCTTTTCTAGTAAAAGACGCGCACGCATAATATATACGTGTTGTTATGGTGCCAAGACATGCGCAACAATTGTTTCTAATTGACAATTGCACAAGTATGAACGCTGAATCTTCAGAAACATTGGTGGGCGCTGCGGATGGGGTCTGCTGTTTCAAATACCCGATGCCGTAAATAGTGAACAAACAGAAAAATGTACGTACAGACAGACCGAAATTTTTGCGTCGAAGGTTCCCAAGAAAGACTATCATCTTTAAAAAACTTGGACCGTCTCTTGAACGGAACCTTGATGGGATGCGAAGCAGCAACGTTGCGCATGGGTGGCGTCATGAATGGAACAGCCCTAACGCGGGAGGTCTGCGGTGAGCGCTGGAAGATTCGTTTGCAGCGATGGCTGGAATAGGTCTCGTAGGTGACACGTACAGACATGTTTCAACACGTACGTTAGGCGCGCGTCAGGTTTATTGCACATGAACTGACGAGTGGTGTAGAGAGCGGTGGTTGTGGCAGGGTTTGTGGGCGAAGAATTGAGGTGGCAGCTGCGGGTGCAGCAGTGAGCTCGTGGCAGGCGAGAGAAAAAGTGAGGTCAGCACGAAATCCAAGAGAAGCGTGAAGTCAACGCGCAGCAGTGGCATGACCTACTTGGCACCACGTCAACACCCGGGCGCCCAAAGCGTTTGCAAGAAGAGACAGCGTTACACAGGCTAGACAGAGCTGTTTCGCGTGCAGAAAAACATTTCAAGAGGCTATTCTCCAATCAAATGGGCTGCGGCCTGCAATAATCTGATCTTTTCGTATCTTATTCATCGTTTAAGCTTTACTGTGCTGCTGTCTTTTTGTACCAAATGTACTCTGTAATTGCCACACAAACTGTAGAAATCTATAGGGACAGCTCTGTTGTAATCTTCTTGGCCTTTTAGTACTGCATAATTCCCTGCTATGGTCCGTGAGCGCTGGCGTTAAAAACATGGCATGTTATTTCACTGAGGGTAAACCTGAATACTTGCGCCAGAAAACTAGTGTTGAAATAGCAGAAATATGTAGAGCAGTCAATGTCAGTATGTGGCCACGTACTATCATGTACTACAGGTACTACCTATATAAGATAAAACTTCAAGTCAGCACAATGTGTTGATCACCCACATTAATAAATACCAGCGCTGTTTCTCTGGACATACGAAAAATTCAGGAAGAAACATTATTAAAAGAAAAAAAAATATGTCAAGACTTCATCTTAGGTGAATCAGTTTAACTCCTCCTGTGACGTCCACCAGACACCCAGTAGTGCGGGCAACCGTGATTCTTCCACCCAGGTCTAGCTCAAGGAATGGTAACCACCACCTTTTCACGACACTTCAGGCGCACATCTCCCGCAACCTCCTGCAGTTTTTTTTCCTTCCGCATGCATTCCTGGTCGCCTCGTATTCGAGCCTGTGGTCACCTTCACCTTAGCTCAAGTTAACTCGCGGCGCATCCTCGTCACCAGTTTCCGCACTTCGCCTCGGCTTAAATGCACTTTCAAACATATACGACAAATAGGGGAAGAATCACTAATATGTAAGCATATTATCACCAGCTATATTATTGACATATGACGAATCAGTCGCAGTAAGAACGTAAGCACAAATATAACAAAAACAACAAAACATCCCAAAATAATTAGCTAGTTTTACTAGTAGCAATAATATCTTGTAACTATATGATGAATTCTACGAACATCGTGATTGAGTTAGTCGCATTTGCAACAGCCATTTTACAACACATACCTATTACAAGGTTACAATAGTTTTGTATGATGTAATATAGCAGCATTTACTCGCTGCAATAGAAGCAATGAGACATGGTCAATATTGGTGGCATGCTGGGTAAAAAAAAAAGACCTTCATCGGCTATTTTTGCTTCTCAGTAGTGTTTTTTTTCTACGAACTTGAATTGGCTCTATAAATGCGCCAAGCACAACTTTCGAGTTTCATTACAATCCACTGCATCTGTTTACAACAGATTCTTGCGGGGGACCTATCAATGTATATAATTACATTCCTGGCGGCAACCATTCTTCACGGCCTTCTTGTGCTACCGGGACTATACTTGGCTATTACGAGGGGAAAACTGGGTTCTTTTTTTAAAAACATGATCCAACCAATATCCATGGCTTTAGGGCTAGCCTCCAGGTAAGTGCTAAGTAGACGCCCAAAGTGCATACATGCATTTTTTTTGTGTGAATGGATTTCAAAAGGCTGTTTAAAAGCTCCGTAAATACGAGCAGGACGTTTAGAGGAAAAAAATAAAAACATTGTGCAAAATGAGGAAAGGCACTGTGTTAGTGTATATTGCTATTATCCTATGAGAACGTGTGCGTGTATAATGTACCATGGACATATATTAAGACAGCTGCATGATCGGGCTAGTTGGTAGACCATCATTTCTCACATTTCTCCTTAGCGCAAAAAATTGGTTCGAGTACGTTTGTTCGAAAGGAGGGAGACCATGTGTGTGTCGCATTCTCCTTGTCCGTGGTTAAAAACATTTTTGTTGCGCTACGAAGACTACGAACAAATCATTTAAGTATTGACGAGGAAACGCTGTGGCTACACCGTATTTGCGCAAGAGCAGTCATGGTTCCAATGCCGTTCCCGTTTCAAGGAGAGCAATAACTAATAATTGTATGCCAGTGTAAAAAAAGTCCAATGGAAAGAACGTGAATAAACCATCTGAACAAGAGAAAGTTTCTGTATCAAGGCATGATTGGTTTTGAAGGAAATGATCATGCGATGCACCTTTACGATGCATTCATTTTATGTGAATCTTCGTGCCAACATATCACATTCAAACAAAGCTACGCTTAGAAAGCCAACAGAAGGAAGTCGCTGAAACCCCAGAAGTAAGTGAAAGGATAGCAAAGAAAGTGTCATGTGGTTTTCATGGTGAAAATTGCAAAACGAGGTTCCTAAATGTCGGGCGCATCATGGGGGAAGGGGGGGGGGGGACTTCTGCGTAGTAAAGTAGGCAACACTCGAAGTCGAGCGAAAATAGAATAACCGAAGTTGGTTACAGGCAATCCTACCTGAGTAAAAGCGAGTTAAAGTTTACGCATGTGGCATCTAAGATTTCATCGATATCACATGTGGTGACGTTATCCCCAGATGAAACTGTATTGTTCGCGCTCATATAAAAATACTATTAAAATATCGGTAACTTTGTGAGACAACATACTGCAACCTGCGCAAGGCAATGATTACACAAGAAGTTGGCTGGTCACACAAAAATAGTAAATGAATGGCCTATTAATAGCAGAAGTGACGCAAAAGTGATATAGTGTGCTTATCGCCAATATGTTGTGTCGTAAACATCTCAATGAAATGAAATCAACAGTCACGTATTATCCCTACCTTGCGAGCAAATGTTAACAGGACACCACACGTGTGCGATTAATAGCAATAGACAATGCATGCGGGAATCGCATAGCTTTTCATTGAGGAACTTGTATATTTCCCTTGATGGCACATCCTCTCCTGAACTTACATCAAGTTGCCAGCAACATGAGGACAGATGTGGAGCGTATTCATACTAATTCAAACAAAAAATATATACTGGTGTACGCTTTCGGCAGTGCATTATAAATATAAATATTCGATCACTTCACTGATGAAAATAGCAATCAGCTCATTTGTTTTGCTTTATGTATAGACTTATGAGTGTGTTGACATGTGTATTTCTGTTAACATCTGTACATCTGTAGTTCTGGTAATATTTCTACAGATATCAACTTCTGTACCTGCTGGTAAATTTTCATATAGGCGTCCGGTACCCCTAAATTTTAGTTATTCAATGCACGGTAAAGTGCAAAGGCGCGATATCATCATCATCATCCTAGCTACGTTCACTGCAGGACAAAGGCCTCTCTCATGTTCCGCCAGTCAACTCCATCTGTCAACGTAAATTTCTGTCTCTTCCTAATCCGCTTGCCCTGTCTGGGGCTCCAGTCAGTAACCCCTAATGACTAGCGGTTATCCCGTATACTCGCTACATGACCATCCCATGTCCATTTCCTCTTCTTGATTTTTACTATGCCATCCATAACCCTGGTGTTCCTTGATCCATTCTGCTCTCTTTTTGCCTCTTAAGGTCAAACCTACCATTTTACTCTTCATTGCTCGCTGCGTGTGCTCAATTTATGCAGAACCCGTTTTGTAAGTCTCCAGGCCTCTGCTACATAGCTAAGTACCGGTAAGATGCAGCTGTTATATGCATTCCTCTTAAGTAATAGTGGCAATCTGCCTGTCATGATTTGGAAGTGTTTGCCAAATGGGCTCCACTCTGTTTTTATTTTTCTAGTTGCCTAAATCTTGTGGTTTCGCTTCGCGGTTATTACCTGCTTTCAGTAGACATAGTCGTCTAGAACTTCCAGTGCACTGTTAGCTATCTCGAAGTGCCGTTCTCTTCCGAGGTTGTTGTACATTACGTTCGTTTTCTGCAAATGAACTTTCAGACTTACCTTTGTGTTCTCCTTGTCTAACTCCGTAATCATGAGTTGCAATTCGTCCTCAGAGTTTCCTATTATAGCGATGTCATCGCCGAAGCGCCGATTGATAAGGTACTTACCATTAACTCATCTTCCTAACTCTTGACATTGTAGGCCCCTGAAAACCTCCTGTAAGCACGTGGTCAATAGCAGTGGGAAGATTGTATCTCCCTGCCTTACGCCCTCTTTGATGTGTGTTCTGTTGCTTTCCTTATGATGCACTATGGTGGTAGTTGATCTCCTGTAGATTAGGATGTTTATATATGCTTCGTCGACACCCTGATTCCGCATAGCCTACATGACTGCTGACATTTCTACTTAATCAAGTGTCTTCTCATAACATATGAATGATGTGTATAAGGTTGGCTGTCGTCTGATCATTTCTCTATTACCTGATTGATAGTATGAATGTGGTTAATTGTGGAGAAGCCTGTTCAAAATTCTGCTTGTTCCTTTGGTTTATAGAATTCTAATGTTGCCTTAAATCTGTTAGCGATTAGCTTTGTAAATAGCTTGCATAAAACGAAGAGCAAGCTAGTCGGCCTGTAGTTCTTCAAGTCCTGTCATCTCTTTTCTTATGTACACAAAAACGCGATATATGTAACAATATTACATGGTTCGTAATATTGATTTGTGCGTCTGTTTAATTCCCAGCTCACAAACGGTGCCTGCTCTGATAGTTGCGCTAGAAGAAGGACTGCAGATGGATCCGCGAATGGCCAGGTTCCTTGGTCCTGTTGGCTCCACTGTGAACATGGATGGCACTACTATTTACCTGACCGTTACCCTAATATTTTTTGCCCAGAAGGATGCCATGTCACTTGGTGTTCTTCAGTATATCACCGTCGGGTAAGTGATTTGCAACAGCAGCAAGCGTTAAGAGGTTCAAAATGCTTTTATTCTGTATTTGCACAATTAGCCTGGTTTGTAGACAACTCTTTACGGGCACCTAATTCAACAAAAATAGGAAAGAAAGGACTATTGGTGCAAGTACCGACTTCGAAGTGCTCACAGTGGCTGCGCGTTTTTTAGTTGACGTTTCACATCGTTTTCCTGTCGAAATTAGCATGGTAAAGTATTTACGCATTACCATAACAAAAACACTTAAGTAGGATATACGTATAGAAAAAATTTGTGCCACAGCATTTAAACAACTTGCACTTTCACGAAGAAAACTGAGAAAACTTCGGCCCTCAATGAATCGAATAGTTTACAAGGTTCCTAATACACCTACATTAGAACAGACAAACCTGATTAGAACTTGCATAGAAAATATTTCTGCCTCGCATTAGAAAAACTTCAAAACACATCTTTCAGGTTAATATACACAAAGTATCCTAGGCGTGACCATGATAAGCATGACATTCTGCCGCTAGTAAACAGCAGACATACGAGAAACACGAAGACGATGACATGGCCGAGATTACTTTCCATTTTTACAATCCAGCCTTCTTGAATTAAACTAAGCGCATTTACAAGTGTACAAATGTTTCACTTGGAACTGAGCTGGCAACAACAACCGCCTACGTGTAGCCCACTAATCAAAGGACCACGCTTGGGTAAGGGAACATGAGGAAGTGCCAGCCACGTCGTCATGTTCGTATATGCCTTGAGTGTTTTTTTTACTAGCGGCAGAATGGAATACAGATAACAATATATCAACTAAGTCAAGAAGACATTATTTTCAAGAACATGACTGCGTAACCACGCTCCGTACAGAGGCAGGCATGCCTACAATGGTTCGCTAGAGGAAGCTAAATTATTCGAAATTTTTTTCTGTTTATCACGACATGAGATTGTTAACCAGTTTAAAAAAAACTTGGGGCCTCCCGGGTGATGTTTTAGTAGAACCAACCATGTTACATGTATTACGCTAAGTTTGTCGCGTTGCAACACACTATATACGGGCAAAGCTCCTTAGGGTGGGGGCCGTTCTCTCTAACATTTTTATGTAGTATAGGTAGCCACCTCTTGTTAAGATCACTAGATTGCGTTACATGTATATGCCATTGCAAATAATATCACTAGAATGCAATAAAGGTTACTATAGTGTTGACGAATAAAGAGGATAGATGGTGCTGTTAAAGTAAGAAATCGACCATTTTCAAGCAATACCACAGTGCACCGCGGGCACTATAGAAAAAGTGGGTACGCCGAAATAACCGTGGTTCTTCGTCCTCCCGCTAATCATTGGCGCCGTGTAAGCATAAAACAAAAGGACAAGCCACCGCCCGTTAAAGAGGGTTTGAACACACCTGCTTGTATATCTAAGCATAATATGTGGAATGAATAACGCAGTCAGAGTATAGTATCACTGGATGGGTGTACATCGAACGTAGAAGATGAATGGCATGCGAGTTCTCGCGTACCGATACATGTGGTCAAAACATGCTATAGTGAGAAATGTGAGCGGGAACACGAATTGATAGTTGTTCAACGACGAACTGCTCGTAAAGCGCTATTTTTTTATGGACAAGTCATGCGCTGAAAAAAAGGGAAAGTAAACACGTTCTAATGGTGTTTAAATACGAAGAGATGGAACTAGAATTTACGTGTGAGGTGCCTTGCTCTGATGATTTACGGTTTATTATATATCTGCGGAGCATGTTTGCTGGCAGTAAATTCCTCATCTTGAGTGAGACCACTATTGAATTTTGCGACGGTGCATTCCAATATTGTTCATGGAGGACTAATGATGATGTTGTAGTTACGCCCGGCGCAAAAAAAACTGAATCTTACGCACATTACATGAGCAATTATTTTCAGCTGCAAGAAGGCACGGTGGCCTACATATATCAAGTTACATCGGTTAGTAAACAACTCATTCGCACTGCAAAGAAATAATCATTGGGATGTCCTTCATCCCCAAAGAAACAAAGAATATAGCTGTTATTCCGTGCATGAGCTCTGCACCATCTGAAAGGAGGTTGGGAAGCGATACGAGGTAAGGGTTGTGCTTTTCCGCGCGATATGCTTAGTAACATTTGTTCCATAGAGCGCTAAAGGTCGCAGGGTCTGCAGTTGGCAGAGGAAAATACGTTGAAAGGCCGGCCAATTGCTCTTTCATTTTTTTGCGCAAGAGTTGCTAGCCGAACTCTTTTCTTGTTCACAAATATCGGTCAGACTGGTTCTGTATCAACACGCACCTGGGAGGGCACCACATTTATTGATTGAAGCCATCTCACCGCACCTCGCATTTTCATTCATGCAATTTCACCCTTGAAGGCCTGGTAGTCTCGCAAAGTCACCCTAGCCATACCACGCGAAAAATCTCGGAGACATATCATATGAAACACCGCAGTTCGTTAAAGTCAATCAACCTTAGCTATCGCTACGACACTAGCAACCTAACTTCATAATTAAATGTAAACACGTGCATTGGTTGTTAGTCCTTTGTACCTCTTTGTGACATGCGCGATAACACCCATTTTTATGTATGTTTTTTAACACGTGTGATAACCAGTTCAGTCGTGAATGAGCGTTTCTGGTGTGTATATATCTTTTCTTGTCCGTACTTTTTTTTTGCCTTATAGGCTTTATTCAAACCTGCCGTTACAGTGTCCAGGGAAGTTGGTATAGGTGCGGAAGCTGAAAGCGACGTCCAGTGGTCTATATCAATGCATTTCATTTTACAAAATTGCGCTAATTTTGATCTTGGTTTAACAGCGCACACGGGATGAGGATGACGGAAAAGAACACTGATTGGTGCTATTCAACCAAGATGAACCCATGCTAACAGGCTCAAATTTCAATTCTTAAGCGCTTATTTCTAAAGAACTCTTTAAATATACCAGAACCGCACAATTTACTTGTGAGCAGTGTCGAAACACATTAATCCCTAATGAATTCACGACTTTATGGACAGTGCCTGCGCCATTTGAAGAACCAATTTGTACTGTTTTTTTTTGTTTTTTTATGTACGCTGAAGGCGGACTGACCCGTGGAGATAATAATAATTACCTGGCTCTTCTGAGCCGCTCAGCTGGTTGAACAGGGAGACAAGTGCAAATCGTAGACAGACCATCACACCAAAGCACTGAAGTTGGTGTGCGAATCACGCAGTATTATATCCCCCCCTTACCAATTTCCCTTCAGCTGAGAAACGCTGGAAGGTGCAAACGGAAATTTGAAGCATAAGGCCTGCGCGCTCGTCGCGGCGACTGCTGCGGCATACCAAATTTTCCCATAAGCGCTTGCGCGCCCGTTGTCGGTGCTAGTGCGCTTGAAAAGGTCTATTCGCAGCAAATCCACGCAGTAAATGGTGATGAGTGAGGCGAAGCTTCCTTGAATTCGTGCGTCCGATATGCGTTCTCTAGTATGAATGAAGTGGACGAATGGATGAACAGGCATGCAGGCAGGCAGGCAGGCGGGCGGGCGGGCTGATGGGCGGGACGGACGGACGGATGAATAGATGGACGGACTGACAGAGAGAGAGAGACAGACGGACAGACGCTTGGCACCACTTATCATTTACTCCGTGGATATGGTGTGAGTTTTTTTTTTTTTAAATGCTGGGCAAATATTTTTCTCACGATGTTACGCTTCAGCATCGGTGCTGTCCACATCCCCAATGCACACGGTTGGCTCGTATCGTGCCCCGTCTCGTGTTCCCGGAACGCGGGTGGTGTGCATATAGGCAGCGGAGCGCGCGTACAGTATTCATTCAAGGCCGTCTCCTCTCCGTCCAGCACAACGATGGCACCAAGCAATAAAGACACACTTTAACTCTACGCTCACTCCCTTCGGTTCTCCCTCGTTCAATAAATAAGAATAATAAACACAAAATACTAATTAGGCATTCCCAAGCCATGCCCAATTACACAGCACTATCGTGCCAACCCCCCATCTCCACTCTATGACGCATTTATTTGAGTTCCCCGTGTGGGAAGATACGAGCGCCCATTTTTTTTATTCAAACAGACCTATAAAATTCGCTCCTAGCTCAGATCACTTGCTCACAGCATGTGGCCTCTTTTGTATCACCAAACTAGTTGTACCTCGAGTCATTATCAGAATCACGGCAACGTTGTATTTGAATAAGCCATCGAACTGTCCCCACACCCTTTATCTACTAGTTCCCTTTTCTTTCACTGTTCTCTTTACCTTTTATTTCTTGTTTTATTGTATGCTTATTACATGCATATGCTATTCAGTTTTTACAATGACATATTATTGAGCGTATACATCAGCGCAAGTGTGGGTCACACCTTTGTTTATTAGTCTCTTTAGTATGATGTGGCTTCTCAAGATGTGCCGAATGGGAATCACGAGTATGATCCCTTATATTTCGTCTTTTTTATTGACACAACGTGTCTTTACTACATAGTATTCAGTCTGTTACAATGAATACTTAAGCCGTACTTTTTGTATATTATAAAATGAATAAATTAATGAGGTTGAAATTCGACTACGCCCCGGGGAAGGGCTTAGATGGCGTGTATTCGCAATGGATTTCATCAGGCTTCCATTAGGTTTGAATGATCTAATTCTTCTTGCCTTGCTCACTTGTAAGCTTCAATAGCACATACGCTCTTGCTCAGTGTGAGACCTATACACAGGCAAGTTTCTTCTTTTTTTTTACGTGAGGGGGTCACAGCGGCCAGATGTGTTAGATTGAGAACGCTGATAGCGGCTGCACGTGCTCTTGCAGTGGCTTCACGTAGTTTTGGTGTCTATGCCTACTTGTGCATGTCTTAGTGTAACTACAGCTATCACTGCTCTTTTTCTGACCAATCGGCACACGTCGCCACTATATAAGTTCAAATAACTGCCGTCAACATAGCTAACGCTGACTAAATGCATATATAAGAACTGGGAGTCGCGTTGAGCATAAAGTGGTCACCTCAGACGAAGTGAAGAAGAAAGTTAACTTCTTTATGTAACGATGAAAATAATAGATAGGTATGTAACATTCATCATTCATTAGTTGAGATGGTTCTCAACAAATAACAGTCCTCAAGGTCACTTACCCGCCACAGCCTAAGCCACACGTCACTGCCCCACTCTGTGCTTGTGTCACATCAAATACGTTTCATGACCCAGCATCCTCACAATTACATCGCCAGCCACTGCTGATGCCTTTACGCCAGCCTATGGGCCATCCTTACTACCACAAACAGCCTAAGCATCACAAAGTAAAACCCACAAAAGAGCTCAGGTTTTCCTGGCTAGGCATCACTTGGGTTTTCGCATATGCGTTAGGTGGGCCAACATACTAAAGGGAAAAACTGTCGCTAAGACCAGTTCCCTTTAGGGTGGTGCCCTGGCGACGTCTACGCTGTTCATTCACGACCACATGCAGACTTAACGTCGATTTGTGGCGACTTTGCTTGTATTCTCTTTGCTTAGTCAGATATCTTGTATGTCCCACTCGCCAGCAACAAATGGCAGCAGTCTACTCGGTTCAATGTCCCCTAGCATTATCCGGCTTTGTGGCTCATTTTAAATGCGAAGCATTTCTTAGCGAACTTCGGCGACCTTGAACGTGTCTATCTATCTATCTATCTATCTATCTATCTATCTATCTATCTATCTATCTATCTATCTATCTATCTAGCCGCCTACGACCTTTAGCTCTCCTGACGGTTTTGATAAAGGTATCAATACCAAACTCTATATGGCATAACATGACTGTATAAAGAACAATTTGACTAGTCGTAACATGAAAATCGTCACATTTATTTCATAATTGTCATTATTTAGATACCATGTTCCTGCAGCTCTTGCGGTGATTTCGTTCACATCGCATGTTGCGAAACTAGTATGGTATGACATAATTGAATGGCGAACACAAGCAACAAACTTCTAACATGAAAATTATGACATGCGTGCCATGTAACAACATGACTACACGCCACGCTCATGATGCGCTCGTGGCCGTTTCTCGAGCATCACATATACCAAATTCGGTATTACGGTACGTGAAATTGATGATGAAGGTATGTGACTGATTTAAACATGATAATCATGACATGCATGTTATATCACAACATGAATACATGCTACGCTCATGATGCGCTCGCGGCCATTTCGATAGCTTCACATGTCCCAAATTTGTTATTACGCGACACGAACGGACGACATAGGTAAATGACACATCCAAACATTATAATCACGACATGCGCGTAATGTAACAACATGATTACATGCTACACTCATGATGCGCTCGCGGCCGTTTCACTTGCTTCACATATGCATGCCGAATTCGGTACTACGCCACGTTAATGGTTGACGAAGGTATGTCACTGGTGTACACAAGATAATCGTGAAATGCGTGTCATGTGACAACATGACAACATGCCACAGTCAAGGCGCCAATAAATTTCGACGTGATGCAGTGCGCGTGCTCACCCGCATTCATTTCGTCGCATCACGCCGGCGTTGTCACTCTAGGCGCCGGTCCTGCCATATACTCACAGGCGCGCGTCGCGCTGCGTTGCTTTAATGTATGCGCAATTGAGCGCTTCCGAAGTCCCTCCATCACGATGCGAGGTAGATGCCGTGTTGTCTGGGTAATGCATCTACGCGAAATGCAGCACGAGGCAACTCGCGCTGGTTGCCGTAGGGCTGTGCCGACGGACGCTGGTCACGCAGGTCGTGCCTAGCGTCAGACTATAGAGTGCTCGCGTTCGCTAACGTAGCGTCGCTGTGACCAGCATTAGCGTGGGTCAACATCGGGCCCTTCATGATGCGTTCACGGCCATTTTGCTAGCTCCCCATATACCGAATTTGATGTTAAATGACGTCAATGAATGAGGAAAATATAAGAGTGGTGCAAACATGATAATCCTGACACGCGTGTCATGTAGGAACATGACAACATACCACGCTCATAGCGTGCTCGCGGTCGTTTCGCTAGCTCCACAGATACTAAATTTGGTATCACGTGATGTGAATAAATAACGAAGGTAAACTACACATCCAAACATGATAATCATGACACGAAAGTCATGTACGGCATCGTTTACCTACACCTCGTAACGTTGCGCTGATTTTAAAGTGACGTTTCAACCTATATCATTCGTGGTATTCATTTAGTCGATTCCCACCGCACGTGGGCTCTGCGAATTTTCGTGCTTGTTTACGCGGCTTTTCCTGAAAGTTTTTTTAAGCCTACCCATGACGAAGCAATTTTGACGCACCGGCTATCTACATTGTAACTGATAGTATAGGATGGTAGAATGGTTTGACGCTCTTTGAAGGCAGGTGGGTACAGCTTGGCAAAGGTGGCCGACAGCGCGCTATCGCCTCGCAGCCATTGCTAGTGCCAGGTGACGTCCTTGCTTTGCAAGGAATTTGATCTGCAAGCCTGGTTTTCTTCATAGTCCTAAACAGGTTCGCTGTTAAAGCGATGTCTTTAAAGAAAAACCTCACTTAACGTGCTCGAAGATGATGTAAACATTTCATCTCACCGCAGAGACACAGTTTTTTTTTGGCATCTTTGCTGAGCACGCATTCAAGACATCTTTGACAGTGACAAAGTTTTGCTCCTATACCTTAAAGCTTTAATTGGAAAAGGCACCGTTCGATCAAAAAAAGAAACCAAAACGTGATATTTGCCAAGTGGAGCCCTTGTGACCAACTTCTCAACAGGGGCACGATGGCCTATCTACAACAAGTTTGGCCTTCATCGACGCGCGTGCCTTTTTAGATTGGGCCGAAGCAATAACAATGCTTACGGTTTCGTCACCA
Source organism: Rhipicephalus annulatus (assembly GCA_013436015.1). Lineage (NCBI taxonomy): Eukaryota > Metazoa > Arthropoda > Arachnida > Ixodida > Ixodidae > Rhipicephalus > Rhipicephalus annulatus. Next base: position 23,029 of record WOVY01002640.1, on the reverse strand, counting down.
AAAGGAACAGCTCTGCAGTCTTCTTTGGTTACATGAGTGCTGTTTTTATTGTCTTCATGGCTTCATGTTTTTCCTTAATGCGTTTCTGAAGTCGACGATTTCAACACGAAATGCCTTTTTGTGTGCAGGCTAACATGTGGACTGGCCAGCCTAACTGCGGCTCCATCAGGTGTGGCAATTCGATGCGGCTGTGCACTACATCAGCATGTCCTTCAACATCCATTCACAAGACATCGGACTGCTCTCCTATACAAACTGGATGATGTGAGTAGCTTGTAATCTTTTGTTTCATTCTGGTGTTTTGGCCGTGGGACCAGACTTTGTCAGCCGTGGGGCCCACTGTCAAAATTTTGCATTGAACTGTGCTCGAACCCTTTGTACAGTATCAGAACCTCCGACATGCATCCTATAGCCCTCATACATATACATATTTATAAGGAATAACTAGAAGTACTCCATTAAGGAACCATCCGCAAAGTATACGTATGAATCTTTCTAACAAGTAAGATCTCTCTACCAAACTGCTACATATAGTGTGCTGAAGTGAACTGAACATAACCGCCGCAAAGGGATACCACATTGATTCCTTATCGTTAAAGTTGAAAAAGAAAAGTTAACCATTGAACAAGGGGGACATTAGTTGTGCTGTCGGACAGTGGTCTGCAAAAAAATAAATAAAAATGCTAGCTTATTCTCAATTGGACATTAGGAACAAGTGAATCAAAATGCATGCGTGCCTTACCCGCTATTTTTCTTTTTCTCTGTCTATCTTCAAGGCGATGGTTTATTTCCGTACAACGTGATCGGCTTCCGACCGGTATTATCAGCCTAAATGGCGATGAAGTTCACAAAACACCAAAGTATCAACGTTCAAATGAGAGGTGTGAGGGAAATCTCTAAACTAGACCTAGAGAAAGCTTTTGACAATCTCTCTCATACTCATATTGTCAATTCTAACTCTAGTTTTGGCTTGAGGCATACACTACATGCAATCATCAGCTCTTTCCTCAAAAGGAGAAAGGTCATGATTAAGATAGAAGATGTGAAATCAGAATCGTTCGTTCTTGGCTCCAAAGGTGCACCACAGGGTTCAGTGGTCTCGCCACTTCGGTTCAATACTTTCCTTTGTGAGCTTTCTACAAGACTGGCAAATACAAGGCATATCATACCCTTTACGCCAATGACATCTCTGTTCTGGTGCATGGGTGGCAGTGAGGGTTGAGTAGAAGAGGCACCCCAACAGGCTGCAGAATACAGTGAATCTTTTTTTGGTGATACCGGACTCCCACTCTCTCCAACTAAATCGAAGCTTCTGCTTTACAGACCTAGTAGAACGGAGTTTAAAGTCTCAAGGCGGCATCTCCCTTTCAAATATCAATATAGTGCTTCGCACCGGCTCTGGTAATAACGTGCCTAGGGTAGAGGTAATCAAAGTACTTGGAATGTTTATGGGGGCAAATGGCACAAATAGGCACACCATAAACAAGCTCATGGGTGAACCGACAAGCATCATTCGGCTTATCCTTAGGGTCTCCAACTCTAGAGTTGGCATGAGAGCGGGCAATTTTTTAATGCTGTTCAACGCTTCCTGAATAAGCTGAATAATTTACGTTGTTGCAATGCACTATTTACGTTGTTGCTACGAAAGCCATGAATGGTTAAGAAGAGTCTGCTGATCCGCAAGAGCATCAAAAAAGAGCTGTGGGTCCTTTCGAGTACTAGTATGGAGCGCCTTATGCTGTTGGGTGTACACCACACGTTGGAAGAGATCATCGAGGATCAGCATACGAATCAGATGGCCAGGCTCTCCTCCTCAACTAAAGGCAGGAGCATCTTGACAATCCTAGGATATAATGCGGCAGAAGAGGAACGTTTTCAGTCTCTCCCTACGAAGCAAAGGATGAGCATTATGGTCACTTCGTTCCCCTGCAACGTGCACCAGCAGTACAACGAGAACAGGCAGGAAAGCCAGAGGTTACGCATTGCTAAAAAGTGTTCGTACAAACCCAGAGTCTGCATGCTTCGTAGACGCAGAGCATTATGGTCTAACGGCCAACTTCTCGTTCGTTGCAGTTGACCATGCAGGTTGCGTTATTCACACCGTGTCTATCAGCAGCACCACTCCCGCTAAAGCTGAACAGGTAACTTTAGCTCTCGCTCTCCTTGACGACTCCCGGACAAATCTATACAGTCTAACGAGTGGCGGTGCGAGCCTTTGAATCTGGATCGGAACCGGCTGAAGTAGTTCACACTTAGGTCATAGGGATATTTCTGAACACGTCACGATTCGGTTTCCGACTCATCTAAAATCACAATTAACCTCCATGGCAAAACTAAACGCGATCGCCCACACCCAAGCACGCGACCTTGCTCACCGTTCTGCGCAGCCTGCGGCACCTTCAGACTCTAACCTTATTGAATTTGGGATGGTCTCCTGACTTTCAACGAAGTGACCAAACATTATCAGCTGGACAAAAGGGTCTTCCCCCTTGCTGATATGAAATTTTGTAGGGACCAGGCATCCACCCTCCGCATGCTTCAAACCAGGTCGTACCCCAGTCTTCATTCCCACAGCCAGTTAATTGAAGGCATTATTTAAACATGCCCAGATTGTGGCGCCGTATCTACGTTAGAACACATGCTCTGGCAGTGCCCCTCATTACGTCATTCTGAGCACATGACCAAAGAGGAATAGAGCTCTGTGCTCAGGAGCTAAGAAATTGCACGTCAATTCTCGGCTGTCCAGGGGACCCACGACTCGGTGATGAGGCTCAGCCTACCCGTTTCCACATGGGAGCAGCCCCCTGCTCTTTCTTTTTGAGGCAGTGTTCTTGATGACCTCAATAGCGTTCTTTGTCTTTCTGTTGTCTGCCTTCCTATCTCCCAGTCTCTCTGTCTGTGTGTATGTATGCCTGTGTGTCTGTATACATCTGTTCTTTATTTTTTGTATGGCAATGCGCAGTGCTTTTGCTTCATATTTTCTTTCCTCTGTGCCGGGACAGCGACCTTCACTCACGTGCTTAGATATATGACAATTCTTATATTACAAGCAAAAGCGACCGCCATGCGTGAAACAATGGAGCGGAATGATGAAACCATTTCTTAAAATGTGGAATATAAAATGAAAAGTTCAATCATTATCGGAATTCTCATACTGCTGATATGGCTTTGGATGCCAGAAGTGACTGATCACCGATAAGTCGACGGTGTCAGAGGAAAAGTGATTGAATTGTGCCGTATAGAAATAAGCATTTCACTGGCGCACTATTGGGGACCTATTTTTGTTCCCCCAGTTCTCCGTGCGCTTTATTGTGCCAGCATTCGCATGGATCAAGCCGTCATTGCCACTCATTTTAGGTTCCCCTACGAAGCTAACAGAAACGAAGCAAACATTTTGCTCTCAAACAGAAAAAGCCACAGGTCAGCTGTTGCATCAGAGCAGAAATAGTGAAACCCAGCGCTGTTGTTTCCGAGGAGGCCGATATTGGACGTTCTAAGCACAGTCCATTTTTCAAAGTATGGGTGGCCGGTGTAAAACAACCACACTAACAGCTTATTCGAGGCAATAGCGATATTGAGGCATTCGATTACGACTCCAGTTAAAAAGAAAACATGACGACGTGCATATACTGAGATGTTTCATCACAACCTGATATGCGACGTGATAAATACAGAGAGAGCGAGAAAAAAAGCTGATTTACGGCCGGAAAAAACAGAGAAAATATACGAAGAAATTTCTTCTCATAGTAATATTCGAACCTGCATACGAAACATCCAAACACGAGCAGCTAGCAGAGCGAAACTAGCCTGAGAGGGAAAAAGGGAAGCAGGGAAATAAGAAAGGGAGGAGGAGGAGATACAATAAGAGATATGAAAGCAAAACATAATAATAGAAAAAAAAGGATACAGCCGGAGAGAACTAAAGGCAAGATCATATAACATGGATAGAAAGGGACAATCAAAGAAAAAGTGAAAATGGTAGAAACGAAGTGAAGGATTAGGGAGAAAACCAGAAATGTAGACATTGAGAGAGGGAGGGATCTCCAAGGGAGAATAAAAAAGACAGAAGGCCTGAGGATTTTAAAGAAACAGCAATAAAAATAAAAAATGGCAGATCCCACATACAGTGGTAATCAATGATATGCGAAGCACGAATGAGAACGGTTGATATGCCAGTTTAAAATCGGCACAGTGTTACAAAATGGAGGTAAATGATGCCGTACATGACTTCCGTGTCATGATTATTAAGTTTCGATGTGTCGTTTACCTCCCTCATCTATTCACGTCAGCGATATCAAATTTAGTATATGTGAAGTTAGCGAAACGACCGTGAGCTCGCTATAAGCGTGGTATGTTGTCATGTTCTTACATGCCACGCGTGTCAGGATTATCATGTTTGCACCATTCATATACTTTTGTCATCCATTGACGTCACGTAACACCAAATTTGGTACATGTGGAGCTAGCAAAACGGCCGCGAGTGCTTCATAATGGGTCCAATATACCTAAACGTAGCGTTTACGCGCGCATGCTGGACACAGTGACGCTACGTTATCAAAACGCAAGCACTCTATAGTCTGATGCCAGGCGCGACCGGCACGACCAGCGTCCGTCGGCGTGTCCCGATGGTAAGCGGCGTGATATGCGACATGCTCCATTTCGCGCTGATGCGTTAGCGAAACAACACTGCGTCTCCCTCTTTTCATGACAGAGGGACACCGGACGCGCTGAAACACTCAAGCGTCAGGGCAACGCAGCGCAGCGCGCACCTATGCGAGTATATGGAAGGGCCGGTGCCTGGCGTGGCATTGCCGGCGTCCCCCGAAGAAATGAACGCTCGTGAGCTCGTGCGCCGCGTCACGTCGATATGTAGTGGCGCCTTGACTGTGACATGTAGTGATGTTCTCACATGACACGCCCCTCATGATTATCACTTTTGCACCAATCACATACCTTCGTCGTGCATTGACATGGCGAAATACCAAATTTGGCATATATAAAATCAGCTCAATCGCCGCGAGCTCATGAGTGTGGCAGGTTGTCATGTTGTTACATGACACGCATGTCGTGATTACCATATTTCTATGTGTCATTTACCTATGTCGTTCGTTCGCGTCCCGTAATACCGAGTTTAGTACATGTGAAGCTACTGAAACGGCCGTGAGCGTATCATGAGCATAGAATGTAGTCATGTTGTTACATGACACGCATGTGATGTTTATCATGTTTGCACCAGTATCATACCTTCGTCATTCATTTACGTTCCGTAATACTAAATTTGGTTCAAGTTCAAGTTCAAGTTTATTCATTGCTGAGTACATGAGTACAAAAAAAATGAGCTCACATAATATATACAGCGTCAGGAGGTCCCAAAGTAAGAAACTGTCAGGGGGACCTCCTATCATTAATGGGGTACATAAAAGGTAAGTAACAGCAGCAAAAGCTACAAGTGCGAACAAAAATAAAAAGTGCATTCAACACAGAACAATAAATAGTCAAATCGAAAAAGTTAATTTACCAGAACAACATTATATAAAACTACAAGAATACGAAAAAGCAGGAATTGAAAACGTAGAGATACTAATGAAAATGTTTTATTACAAATGAACAAGGGGCTCAATTAACAGTATGCTTTTCATGTTATGTTTAAAAGACTGCAATGAATGAGACGACTTAACGTGAAGAGGGATATTATTCCAAAGATGAACACAAAAGAAGCGTGCTGTGTATCTGCCATAGTTTGATCTGATTTTAGGTATTATGACTTTTAGGTATTATGATTTAGGTATGACCTGGTAATATTGTTGTTGACGAAGATATGAAAGGAATATTATCAAGTGATAATTCGCAATGAATGAGACGGTATGTGATGAGCGACAATCTATGATAAAACAATTGTTGAATGGGTAGGATTCGAAGATGTTGATAGATAGGTAGAGAATGGCAACGGAATGGGCTAAAAGTCATTAACTTGATCGCCTGGTTTTGAAGACATTGAAGCGGTTTGAGATGAATGGCGTATGTGTTACCCCATGATGATAAGCAGTATGATAAATGGCTATTAATGTAAGCATGATAAAGTGAGATGAGAACATGAGGTTGAAAAAATGCACGTGTTGTAATGATAATGCGGATACCAAATGAAACCCTTTTTATAAGTGAATTGGCATGACTATTGTATTTAAGATGTTTATCGAGAGTAACACCAAGGAATTTAACATTGTCAGATGCCAGTGAAGTATAATTATCCAGCAAGACAGTTATGGAGGAAGAAACCACAGTTTGTGGGCTATGAAAGAGTACGAAAGTTGTTTTAGTAGGATTAATCTGAAGTTTGTTATTTCTACACCATGAATGCACGTTGTTAAGATCTGCATTAAGTGTGTCTTGAAGTGCGGTGAGCGATTTATGTGGTGAGTAAATGGTCGTGTCGTCAGCATATAGCAAACACTTAGAAAACTTAAGCGTATTAGGTAAGTCATTTATGAATAGTAGAAACAACAACGGACCTAATATATAACTTTGGGGAACACCGCAGTTAATTAATTTAGTCGATGAAAATTGACCATTAAGATATACGACTTGTGGCCTGTTAGACAAGTAGCTACGAATAAGATTTAGAGTTGGGCCAGTAATACCAAAAGACTTGAGCTTATCCAGAAGAATAGAATGTTCTAGTGTGTCAAATGCCTTTGTTAGATCAATGAATATGGCACCTACAACGAACCCTTCGTCAATAAATCGCACCATAAGTAAAGCTAGCGAAACGCCCGCGAGCACATCATGAGCTTGGCATGTAGTCATGGTGTTACATGAGACGCGTGTTATGATTTTTATGTTAGGGTCTTTCGCTTGTGTTCGCCATGCAATCAAGTTCTACCTTACCAGTTTTGCAACATGTCATGTGAAGAAAACCACCGCAAGAGCTGCAGGACAATGAATTGTAAATTCTGACATTCGTGACATCCATGTCATAACTTTGATGTTATAACTAGTCAAATATCTTCTTCATACAGCGATAATATCACTGTATAAAGCACGCCACACGTTAGCAAGTGGGCGAGGAGAATTGATTGATTGATATGTGGTGTTTAACGTACCAAAACAGGCGAGGAGAATCGAAGATGAAACGCGCGCTTAGAGGAAAGTGGCATTACGTTCCCAAGATCAAGGGGCTTTATATGGAGCACGGGCCGGACTCGACGCTCCTTCCGCACGCTCCTTAAGGGGAGCGCCGGAGAAGGAGTCGAGTCCGGCCGTGCTCCATATAAAGCCCCTTGATCTTGGGAAAATAACCAAACTCTCCTCTAAGCGCGAAATTCCTCTTCAATTCTCCTCGCCCGCTTGCCTTGCAAGCGGCGTGCGGCACCAATTTTCGCTGACGCTCCCGCTGGTGCACCACAGAATTCAATGGAGGCGGGTTATTTGCTGGAACTTGCGCGCCACTGTGGTGCTGTATTTTTTTTTCAATTTGTGATAACACAATAAGCACACTGGGGCAACCGTTTATGAAAAGGTTAGTTTCTTCCAAAGGTGGTATAAGTGGGGCATGCTAAGTAAATAAAAGTTTCTCTAGGGGTCCTTCAATTAGGCTGCTTATATGCACCATGATAACATGCTGGAAATTTGCATCTGATGTAGTTCCGCTTGTGGCATGTCCGTCCGTGTTCAGATTTTTGTCGTGCTTGTGCGCCAGTACACAATTTAGGTACTTACAGCGTGACATATTGCAATCACTTCGTGGATGGTGGATCATTTAGCCAGGTTTTTATCTTCTCGTCGTTTAAGTAGCTTTGCGCAATAGTCTCCAAACTGAAGAAGGCTTTTGAGCAATGTTAATACTATTACCGGTCGCCAACAGTGACTCATCTACCACAATAACATAAACATAAGAAAATGATTATTTAGAAGTGTGTTTTGACGTATTTGTCATAGAAACTAGTGATCGGGTTACTAGTGAGAAGAGAAACCCTGCATGCACAAAGAATGTTATCATAATCAGCGAATTAGTAGCGACCGAAAAATGCTATCCGGGGTGACTGATCCTGGCGAGAAGCACCTATGTCACACTGGTATAAAATAGTATAGTTTCTTATTGGGGAATGGAAGACATGCTAATGCATGCATGACCAAAACGATTGCGACCACGGCCTCCTAGAAAATGGCTCACTCGCTATAACCGTGGTATAGTTCTTTTTTGCATTGCATTCAGTGTTCAGTGTTCCTTTGATACAAGAAATAAGAAAGGCACCCTACCTCACAAGGTACACTATTCATTGTCAGAACCAAGTTTTTTTTTTTTTGCCGATGTTCTGCAACCACTTCTGCTTGGCACAAGACATCCCGTTTACCTTGCGGTGTCACAAAAAGTGCGTAATCATTTTCACTGTGGTTGTTGCTGTCATAGCCGCCACAGCAAGGTATAGCGCCCGCGTCACGTATGTGCTGCTTAAAGGGCCACTCACCAGGCGCCATACCGAATTTTAGTTAGACAGTGGAAGTTGTTGGGTGTCTGATGAGGAACGTTTTGCCACAAAAATTTTTCGAATCGGTTTGTTACGAGGGGAGAAAACAGGTTTTTTGAAGCCGTGCGAAACGAGGGTGAGAGGAGGCGAGCTCGAAACCCTCGCCACTCCTCGGCGTTGCCTCAACGCCGACGGCATTGGTTGCCTTCGCGAGCCAACTCTCTTCCCCACCCTCTCCGGCATCCGACCAAGAGGTGACGTGCACATGACGTGCCCGAACAAGCCCAGCCCCCGTGCACGGGAGTGGTGTTGCATTGTTTACCAGCGTTATTTTGTGGTTTTCTGCCTGTCTCTGCGGGATTGTTTGGAAACGCTGGCTTAGACGCGGTAGAATAGATAAGCACAATAAGTGCGCGAACGCGAAGGAGCGTTCCACGGCGGTCGTCTGCTCAATGCGCTGACCGCGGGGACCCGAACGCATGCGACACGCTGGCGCATCATTAGCCCCGCATCTCGTAGCATTTCACGGGAAAAAAAAATGTAAGAAAAACGCGCAGAATTTTTTATTGCGTCTCTTTATTTATTTCAAGTTTTATTCATCTCTTAAAGTAACAAATACATGAACTACGCATGTTGTGTTAAATCATTTTTGCCATGTCACGTGGTATACTGTTGACAACGTCAGAGCACAGTCGTCTACGTTGAGGACCAATGTCACCGCATTGCCGTGTATGTAGGGCCATTCATACGCCCACGTCATGCTCTCATTCTCTACGCGTGCGCCGGCAGACGGGAGAGGGATCAGCTTTCACCTTCAAATTTGACCCTTTTCAGCGGCGCGTAGCGTTGCGAATTTTGGCAGACGTGATCATGAACACCTCGTCTACGCATTGCGCTTGTCAGCTCAAAATTGTCAAACCTGCTGAGTGGCCCTTTGATGTGCTGTGTTTATCTATCTTCCCTCTGTCCTCTTTATCTTTCATCTCCCCAATCCCCCTCCCGTGCGCAGGGTAGCAAACCAGCTGCTTATAAACTGGTTAACCACCCTGCCATTCTCTTCACCCTAATTTTTTCCTTCCATAGCACTCGCACAGAGCATAGAAAACAAAGCGTGCGCTACGTTTGTTACGTGTAGTGTCGGCGAAAATGGCTAATAACTGAGATTATCAGTTAATAGCAATAACGGCACGCAATTACCTCATCCCAGTGCAGCGGTCCCAACAGTTTCCGAACAGTGGTTTTGTGTGTGCACTGTAAAGGAACATTGTGTGTTGCCGCTCTGTGTTGCACATTCCCGCATCTTTTATCACAACACCTTCAATATTAAAGCCGGCAAATCATCCTTACAAACCGAAACAGTGATGGCACTTCGTACTTGCTACATGACATTTCAATGCCTCCCTAGCCAGACGTATTATATGCGCCATCCCAGAAGTAGAAGTATTGAACGGCTATTTCAAATATGCGGTTTACTCCGCCCATTTGCATGAAAATAGGTGTAGAGACTGCAGTATTCACATTTACGTCTCGAGTTTCTCACTAAACTATCATCTTAGTACGAGATTCAAAGTTAAAGCTTGTTATTGTACGTATAATTACAAGTGGTGGTATCACGAATCACATGTGGTATATTTGATTCAGGCATACGTTTAATAAAGTGAGGTACGTTTATTTATATAGCCATAATTGACCCTTTTAATGGTTAGGTGGACCAAGATGAATCAATTGCAATGCATTTAGCCTGTTGCGAGCACTCACGCTTAATAATTTTTCCTGTGAAAGTGCACTTATGTTACCTAAAAGGGCAAATTTAAAAGCATACTACGTGACATAAAATTAGCCTGACCTCACCGTGGCGGTCTAGTGCCGAATTTACTCGGCTGCTGACCGGCAGATCACGGGATCAAATCCCTGCCGCGGTGGCTGGAATTTTCCATGGCTGTGGAAAAGAAGTGGGTCCGTATGCTCCCATTTGGGTGCACGGTAAAGAACCCCAGAAAGTCGAAATTTCTGGATCCCTCTACAATGGCATCTCTCATAACCGTATTGTCGTTTCGGGACGTTAAACCCCACATATATATCAATGGAATCAGCCTGGGCTCTTCTTGCAGAAATACTTTGCTGCACTTCTCTTCAGCTGCTGTGTCCGTAATAACCCACTAATAAACGCTCGTTGAAACGACTTATTTAGGAAACTCATTTAGGTTACCACAAGAAAAATGTTTATGCATAAGTAACGCACGTATGCATTGTGAAATGCCAGAACATATTTTTACTTGTTTGCCGGGTTACACCTTCTTTACTTTTCGCAATTGTGCCGTGGTGTGCAGAAACAATTTTCTGACATGTTTTCCAGTCATGTTATTATAAAACTATTGACAGGATAGGACACAGTAACTTCAAGAGAGTGCAAGAACAGTAGTATGTACTACACTGATGCGGCTGTTACACGTGAATAAATAATTTTTGGCAATAGATGCAACAACGACACACGTGATCTTATGAAGCGGCTATCCACTCAGTAAAACTGCTACTCGTGGGGCAGCAAATTCAAGAAGACAAGAAACCGATGATAGTCCATCCCTATAAATGCTTGAAGAAAGTGATTCACGTATGACTTGGGCGATTAAAGTTTCACAGCGCACATTTCACACCTGATGATATAGTAAGCCGCTCGCACGAAAAAAACAGCATTCGGAGTAAGCGTGAGGTCCGTCTGTTTGACTTAAAGAACGAAGGTATAGAGTAAAATCTGACGTTTTACGCGCCTAAATTATAATGTTATGAGAAAGGCCTAAGTGAGGAGTACGGGAATTTTTCCTGTTGCTTTTTAGCTTGCACAGAATTCACACAATACACCTCCTTCTACCACATCGCTTCTATTAAAATGTAACTGCCATGTCCGGGATCGAGTCCGCGACCAGCAGCCGAGTACCCTAGCCACTGTTTCACCAAGGTGGACGGAAAGCTATAGTAAACCATAGCGAAATAGTTTACTGTTGCGACCAGTGCTATGACACTTCAGATCAACAAAAATAAAAACTAAAAGAGGGAGCAGATGACATGGCACAGAGCAACGGCATATATACATGTGTGATGCTCACGCGATGGTGGTAAGTTGCAGCGCCATGCATTGCGAGGGTGGCTGAGAGAACTAAAACTATTGAATCAGCAAAAACAAACAGAGCGCGAAGGATTCGGGCAGGTCGCTAATTTTATATACGAGTTGGTGACTAAAACACAGTAATTTGATACCTAATTTTTATAGTAGACAACGAAGGTTCATAGTGAATGTCACATTAACCATATCTTTGCTAATGTAACCTTTTTGTTGCACTTATGAATGAAAACTTTCTAAAATGAACATATTTTCCAGTGTGTCGCGGCCTTAATTCCTTTGTCTTTATATGTCTCGACGTATTTTAGAACACAGTAAAGCGTTCTGCAAGTACGCTAACACACTGATCACATGCCAATGTCATTTGTCATTTGTCTAACCCCCTATATGTACCATATTGTCCGTATTAAGGGCTGCATACAAAACGACGAAAGCGTAAAACGTCGTAAGACTTCTTTTGAATAAAAAATCCTGTTACTGTTTAAAGAAAACACATCTTCTAATCCACGTTAGAAAATTGAGTATTGCGACAGGATGTGTTATTACCCAGGGTTTCGCGGTTTTCAAAAAAAAAACGTGCCGCTTACGGGCATGAATGTTTTTTCCCAAGAAATATTTTGGGGGAGGACTTTTTGCTTAAGAAGCGGATAGTCGGTAGTCAAGCGCCAAGGTTGGGAAGCTGTGTGACTTCTCTTTTAAAGTTTCAAATTTAGCATTTTGTGCCTAACACAATTTCTGTATATTGTGTAGTTCTTCACTACTTTAACAAACGCTTTCCACCAAAGTGCCACTAATATGTGCTATTCCAGGAGCCGAATATCCACTGCTTTGAACGTTATCGGTGACGTGGTCGTCGCAAGTGGGACGCAAGAATTATGCAAGAAGACACTTGCTGCAGCGAAAAGCCCGGATGTTGGCTCAGAGATTGCCGCACCTGTGGAAGACGTCATTCCACAACCCCACTGAATACCTAATGGTGCAGTTTTATAAACGGTTCCAATGCACCAAGATGCGCAATGCATGAACAATTATAATTTGAAAAATGAATTATTTAACACCGATCTAAAGAATCTTCCATGTAGAAAAATTAAGATGTGCCCAAAATTGAGGTAATGCCTCATTTCATTCGTATGATATCAATATAATCTTCAATACTTTCTAACTATGGGAGGGACAACTAGCCAGCCAGCTCCGACTCATAGGTAGTGCTTGTGCTGCTGGGTCAAGTCAAACAGGTGGAAGTAGCCAATGAAGCTTTCAGCTGGGTGCCCCACCCATCTTGCTCGTGATTCCTTGTCCCAAGTATTCATAGGCTAAATTTTACAACCCTTGATTTCATATAACTTCCCCCAGACCCAATGACATTGAAGAGAGCAGTGGTACAATAGAAAGTGTGCGAAACAAGGGCAAATATTTGATGTAGTTGTTACTTTGTTAGAAAGAACCTATGCAAGCAATAGATAATTTATGCATAGAAATCAAAGTGCAACATTTTGCAATAATTGGGAATTTAAGTGAAATAAAGCAAAGGGGACAGAAAGGCATTCTATCTGTCGGTGGTATCAGGACCACAACCTCAGAATTATTTCTTCGATGCTCTGCAACACCACCGTAGTTTCTGTGTGCGCTTTATGAAAAAACTGGCGTCATCATGAACGGGTATGCGCAGCAGAAGGTAAGTCCCACTACTCACGCCTGACCCGCAAAAAAAAAACGAACAAGGCAGCAGTTAGCTCAACAAATGGCTGCGAAGCGATGACGGCGAATTGAAGAGCCCGAGCAGGCACAACGAGGGAATGGTACACCCAACGGTAAAGGCTACAGCGTATCTTAAAGAATCGCAAAGCATAGGTGTGCGCGCACGCGAGCAGAGAGGACAGCCGCCTCCGCTTCCTGGACTTTTAAGAGACGGGGCCCACGCTTTGACTTAACAGGTGGACGGCTGCGATAAACTTTCGCCTCCTGGTGGGAACCTCCACGCACGCCTTTGGCCTGATGTGGTGAAAGGCCTACGCCATACTTCTAATTTAGGGGCGAGGCTCCTTGAGGTGTGGGTCGTGCGCCTCCTGTATGCAGTAGACACCTCTCGTTTTATTCCTTGGAATGTCCATTGGATGATGGTACTTGTATATGATGAACATATGATCAAAAGATGTGAGATGGCGGTACATGGAGTGCCCACTAAATTAACGGACGGACAAACAGACATACAGACAGACTGACATGCGAACAGATGGGCGGATGGACGCACAGACAAAGACGGGCGAGACAGGCAGATGGACAGACGCGGCCAGCGAATGATTGACGTTTTTTTGATAAACTCTTTTGAAGCTCCGCCCCTTTCATCATCACTCACTCTGTGGATATGCTGTTTGTTAATTTTTTGCTTACTTATTTTCCTTGCAAGCATTGTTCTACAGTGGTAGGAGCCATGAAAAACGTTGCTCTAGGCAGCTTCGAACCTGTTTGACCCCCGTTATGTATGGTGGCAGCAAGTGGCAGAGGTGGCCAAGCTAACGCGCTTGGGTTATTCATACTTATTTATATTCATGATTACGTCAACATTGCGTTACGATGACACAATGCGAAAGCAGAAAACTAAAAATTAGAATATAATGTACAGTGCATGTATATAGGTACGCGTGAGGAAACAAACTTTTTCGAACAAAGCGGAGTAGATGTTCAAGCGCAAAGGCAGTGGTAAATTCTAGCAAAACAAAGAAAAAATACAAAAACAGAGAGTCACTGAACAAGTCAGGCTTGTTGACACTGCGTTGTGTTTGGTGTATTAGAAAAAACATTTTCAAGTGAATTAAGTAATCTGGGTAATTTGTTTTTTCACATTTGCACGGGAATATTCGCCCAGGATTGGGGTATGAACTATATACTTCACTGTGACGAGTGGTATAGCTGTGTTTTTATGCAAACAGGCCATTTAGTAGAATAGGCAATTTTTATATATATTGTAGTGTCATGCACAGAGTAAGCATTCACGCTCCTAATATCAATGATAAGCGTGAATGCTTGCTTTCAGGGTGAGCTCTTGTCTCTGGAGCTTGGAGATCTATGTCGTGTATTTGGCTGTTGTAGTTTAACTCCAACCTCAATGCATAGAGGATCACCGCAGAAATAACCAAGCATCACCTAGACAAAGCCATGCAACAGTGTAAAGCAAGCTATAAAAATAAACTGCAACACTTAGCAAAGGTTAAATTGAAGTTAGAAACAACCATGGTAGTCTACAAAATCTCCCAGCTTCACTTCTTCAGGAATGGTGCGGCTTACAGCAGATATAATCTTTTTTTAAAAAGGCTAATAAAAAAATTCGGCAGACCCCACATACCTTTTGATCGACGTTATGCGAAGCATGCGGAGGGAAAGTGAACTTGTTGCATATTTTTTGTTGAGCGACACGTGATTAAATGACTTTAAAAATATCTACAAATGTTGCATTCAACGACATATGTTGAAGATATGGAGATGTTCATATAACAAGTTGTTTACACTTGCGCAACGATGCCAATTGGTTCATGCGTATTAGCCCCACCAGAAACTGATATATGTAGCACTGATATTCGCGACGATGCTGGCCCTGGACACTGCTACATAAATCAACTTCAGCGCATAGCAACTATCCTTAATTTACGTTAGCCCGACATGACAGCTCTATCCTAGGAGTACATATGTAATGTTTATAAAATTAGGTAGGCAGCACTGCAAGAACTATTGACTTGAGATTAGCGTATATTTCAAAAGTAGTTCCAAGACCTGGCGTAGCTCTGTGGTAGAATGCTTCATTGCCACGAAGAATGCTTGGGTTCGATTCCAGCAGGGACCCTGACATTTATTATTTGCATTCGTCAGGTGGACGCTTCCGATGTAGGGTATTTCTAAACAATCACGCGTTAAAATTGCCCTTGTGTGTTCTCGCCGTTCCTGGGTAGACACTAAGGGTCAATCACCTGTGGCACATACTCGCATACCAACAGCCCATACCCGCCCGTGGGTATATGCCTCTGTCTGCCAGGAAGTGTTTGACGACGCACGCGACGGGATTGTGACATTATTTATGTCTCTACTAGCGTGTCATATTCCTCAAACCATCTTACCCTCCCACGCTAATTTTGGTTCACGCCAAGTTAAGGGGGTGATAACGAGAGCACCCAAGCGTAAGCGGCTAGATAGATAGATAGATAGATAGATAGATAGATAGATAGATAGATAGACAGATAGATAGATAAGCTCAATGTCGCCGAAGTTCACTAAGAAGTGCTTTGCATTAAAAACCATAAACAAAAAGGATGAAATCGTCTCTACCCGTTTCATCTTCTTTACTCTTATTTTCTCCGTGTTTGTAGGCTCAATCATAATAAAGTTAATTGGAATATCGACCAACCATCCCGACGCTTTTTTTTGCTCATCAGGAATGCTCTGCCCAACGAGCTGCAATGGAAGGCGCTCTCTCGCCCAAGTTGCTCAGTTGGTATTTATTTATTTATTTATTTATTTATTTACAACACGATGTTGGGAAAAAAAGCTGACACAAACAGATTGAGGGTGTTCGGGCCACCCTACACGTGCTACAGCGTGAAAGGTGGTAACGAACGAAAAAAAAAGAAAAAGAACAGGAAAATGAAATGGACACATAATATATTGTACATGAGCATCCTTCTACAAAAATTATCGACACATAATATAATACACAAGTCTATCCTACAGGCAAAAAAAGTAACTTGTATCTATGGACATATTGAAGAAAACCTAGTAAAAATGAATTTCTCTTCAGAAAGAGCGGAATACGAAAAAAAAGACGACGTTATTTATGAGGCAAATCTATGATAATGATATTGTGGTGAAAATTTTTCGTAGCTCTTTAAGCGAGATTTCCCGAATGTTATAAAGCTGCTTTTTACTGATTCTACTTAATAAAGCTTGGAGCGTGAGCCGTAGGTTTTGTTGACCATAGTTAGTGTGACATTTCTTGATTTGCCATTTTTCAGGTTTGCGCATAATATACTCTAGCAGGGTAGCCTGTAACCTTGCCAGCGTTTGTAGAGTAATAATTTTTGTTTTTTTAAGTAACATTTGCACTGTCGACATGATATATAGTTAAAGATTGACTTTACCGCGATAGTGTTGTGTCCTATCAAGATGTCATTGGTGTGTGAGAGGTATGGAACCTTGCATGCTAATTAAATCACGCTTTTTTGTAAAACTGCGAGCTTGCAATGTTTTCTGTTGTTGTAGTACTCCAAACTAGCAATTCATTATGAAATATTGGTATGAACAGAGCATTACTGAGGAACATGTTGCTTATAGGGCATTTAAAAGAGACACGCCGCATCACACCTATTGTACTAGATAGTTTTCTAATTAAGTAAATTATGTGGTCATCCTATGTAGTGTGCTTATTGAAATAAACACCTAAAGTTTTTATTAGCGGTACAAACTCAATCTGCCGTTCTTTACAGTTAATGGTGCCAGTTCAACATGCTCGTTTTGTGGTCGATACAATATTGCCTTAGCTTTCGTAATGTTACTATCTAAGTGGGTCTGAGTCGTCCAGTAAATTATTTTCAATAGCGCTTCATTACCTTTATTAATTAGGTGTGTTTCTGAGTGCTCTGAAAAAATTGACTGGTATCATCTGCGTATATATGAAATTTGGCTGTATCAATGATCGTAGAAATTTCGTTAATATAAAGTAAAAATAAGAATGGTCTTATAATACTTCTCTGAGAACCGTCACATCTGACAGGTTTCTCATCTGATTTTTCTCTCACAACAATTACTTATTGTCTTCTATATTTCAAATATGATGAAATAATGAATTAGCCATGCCTCTAATGCCATTGGTTTCCAATCTTCTCCGCAAAATTCTAAGGTTAGCAAGGTATAACGCCTTTGAAAAATTTAAGAACATACCCAGCACCATTTCCTCACATTAAAATTTCTCTATTATACAATATTTCTGTTCAAGCAGGGCAAGTTCGCTGGACTTCTTCTTACTGAAATCAAATCACTCGTTGACTTCCTCGGAATGTAAGCCAGTGCCAAATGTAGCCAAAGTGGCGATTGTGGTACACTCTTTTTGCCAGAGTACACCACGTGGCACGTAATGATTGGTGCTCTGTGGCTGATATGCCAAAAAACCCTCGCATACTACCAAGTGCTATTTGGGCGGAAGTTGGGGCTAGTTGGTGTTGCGTGATTCAAAGGGGATGAAGCACCGAACGGACGAAGCCGACTAGGGCACTGTCGTTTATCTGCCCTTGTCCACTTCATTCATTCTGCACTTTTTATCATGTATGTTGCGACAAAGCTCCTGCGAAGCTCACCGGTCGGTAGGGACTGTTCAAGTCGAAATCACAACTCTACATAAACGCCTTTAGAGGGCCGCTCACCAGGTTTTACAATTTTGAGTTGACAAGCGCAATGCGTACATGAATCGTTCACGATAACGTCTGCCAAAATTGGCAACGCTAAGTGCCGCGGGAATGAGTCAAATTTAAAGATGAATGCTGCTCCCCCTTCCTTTTGCGGGCACGTGCTCTGGGAATGAGGGCATTACTTGCGCGCGTGAATAACCCTACGTACACGGCAATGCAGTGACGTTGGTTCTTTACGTAGACGACTGCGCTCTGACGTTGCGAACAGTGGCACGTGACATGGCGAAAATCATTTAACCTGACAGGCGTAGTTTATATATTTGTTGCTTGATGAGAATAATAAATATTTAAATAAATGAGGAGATGCAATAAGGAAATGTGGGCGTCCTTTCTTTTTCTTCAATTTTTCCCGGTGAATTGCAACGAGATGCGTGGCTATTGTGCTGGCGTTTCGCATGCGTTCGTGTTCCCGTGGTCACTGCATCGAGCAGACTAAAACCGTGGAACGCTCCTATGCCTTGGCACACTTAATGTGCTTATCTTTTCTACTTCGTCTAAGGGAACGTTTCCAAACCATTCCTCAGAAACAGGCAGTAGCCCTCAAAACAACGCTGGTCAAAAAGAGAAAAGAAAAAAAACGCCACTCTCGCACGCGGAGTTGGGCTTGTTTGTGCACGTCATGCGCACCTGACCTCTTGGACGGATGCCGGAAAAGGTAGGGAAAAGATTTGGCTTGCGAAGGCTACGCGGAAAAGCGGCAAGGGTTTCGAGCTCACCTCCTGTCATCCTCCTTTTCCGCCACATCAAAAAAAAAAGAAAGAGAGTTTTCCAGCTCGTAATGCATCGGGTCAAAAAATCTTTGCGGCGAAATGTTCCTCATCGGACACCCACCAACTTCCACGGTCTAACTAAAATTTGGTATGGGACCTGGTGAGTGGCCCTTTGAACAACGAATCTCTTCCTGGTTGAGCCTTTTCTGTTCAGGATTCGTGGTAACATTTTAAAGTATGAAAAATGGTCATGCGCTGCACACATTAGGTGAACTTCCCTACTTAGCCCTGGTCGACTAAATATATAGGCAACAGTTGTTAGCGGAGCAGACGGGTATGTGCCACAGAAATCTGTATGGCATATTGGCAAACTATTGCCATCATAAATGCGTATGCTTCGGAAATCAGCTAAACCCCGCTAATCAGTAGGCGTGTGCCTAAAGCTGACAAAGCAACCAAGCTGACACCTGTGACCCCTAATTTTATAAATATGAACAGGATGGTTCTTTAAGGTTCAGTTGCTAAACTGCTTTCGTTTGTGGTTTTGTGAGTGCCTCTCTATGTCTGTGTTTTTCCAAGCACGTCTACAAATACAACGTGCTATTTCAACTTGCGAGAGAAACAGCACGTCTGACAAAATGCGCGTCCCAGAAAATTGTACTCCCAAAAGCCGTAAGTGGCCTCAAGTGCACAATCAAAAGAATAAATTGCGGAGCACAATCCACACCACTGGCAAAAGGCCAGGCTGCCGCAACAGTAGCGACGCGCCACATCCATCATCGAATTCTTATACTACGCAAACAGGCAGGCAGCCACACCATTGTTGGTTGATTCCAGGGTTAATTCAGACTTCCAACGGGAGGCGGCGCTAATATACAGCCAGCCTAACCAGCCGTGCAGAAAATATGACGCATTGCATGCATACAACAGTTCTTCACAATTGTTGTCGTAGCTGTGCTCCATGAGAAGGACTTTATGCAAGAATAAAACTTTGTGGCACACTCAAAAACAATGAACCACAGAATTAAGTAGAGGCAATCTTTGCAACAGCACATATTAGCGCCTTGGCATAGATTTGATCTTTGAATTGAACAGTGGCGCTCTCTTTAAATCATTTTATAAAATCTGCAATATAATAGGAATCTGGTGTAAAATTAACAAACAGGGCTGATATTTAGGCATAGTAAAAATACACCGTTTATTTCAATTTATTACCTCAGCCCAATCCAGTACCCAGGATGTTTTTTTTTATTTTTTCATAATTTGCGATGCGCTTGATAGTGAATCTACCGAAAATATATAAGATGAACATTTTACGAAAAGGCCTTTCTAACACACAGCTGTTGAATGTATAGCAGTGCACATTTATTCCTCATTCTATAGTTCAACACCTGGAATAGGTAGAATGAGCAAAAGAAGCACACTTCACGACACCCACTTCTACCGTAAGAAAATTTTACTTCGCCATCGAGTTAAATAGCGCCTTTTAAGGTGCATTTTTATTACTTCCAATAGCTGTGCCCTACTCCCTTTGACAATATACAGTGCGTCCTTGCTATCCTTTGCCATGGTTGGAAAAAACACCGTCGCTCTATAAGCCGACGTCACCTAATGCATACTGCTTAGTGCGTTAGTTTCGATTTCCCCGTCACCATGGTCTTAAAATTCGATGATTCATGAAACAACGCTTCGACTAAACAACGCGTGATATTTTCTATTTCAGAAACAATAGGCTCAGCATATTTTAGATGTATAACAAATTCACCATATATTAAAAACCACCCTAAAATTGGTAAGAAAATTGTTATTCCAATATTTATGTTAATTGATCGCTCCTAACTGATCTAATTTGTGGCAAAAACCTTTCTGTCATGCCCAATATATTGACTGCAAAGACGACAAGCTTTCACTTAATGTAATTTTTAAGGAAAAATCAGTATTGCTTAATAAACACCCTGTATGCTACGTGAAATACCTGCTTGGTCACCGTATTGGAGCGCTGTGAAACATTGTGACGAAAAAGACGAGACATTTTGGCTGGGCATGCTATACTTCAGCATCGAGTTGGTGGTGGTCGTCACATTGCTGTCGTGAACTCACTTGTGTCGCTAGCAGAAACACAAGCAAAAACTGCCTTCTACGCTCACCACTTTCACAAACTGTAGGGAAGGGAGCATATCTTTTGTCTCAATATTTCAGGAAGCATTGCAAGGACGTATCGTGCGGGCGCTCGTGTGCATCTCACGTGGTATTCAGTGGTGTTTCACTAGCATCTGCAGTAAGGTTATAATTAACGCTAATAATGAACAGATAAAAACCCTAAAGTTGTTAATTTTGATATTCTTATTGTAGTTGGGAATAAACGTCCGTAATTGCATTTTCATTTTATTTATTTTAATATCTACCCTAAAGGCCCAGAAACGCGCCTTAATGTAGCTATTACGATGTTGCCACTTTTAACGAAACTTTCTCATGTGATTCTAAACCGTTTAAAATCCTACACCTAAACACGCGTTGTAATAGAAATAAAGAGCAACAACTTAGTGAATTGTATGCCTCGATCACCCACAGCTTTGATATTCTAATGTACACGAAAACCTGGCAAACAGAAACGGAAAAACCGCCACATTTCCACGGTCACTCAAATAATGGTTTCGTGCGGACAAGCGGTAGAGGTGGTGGCATAGCAATTTACGTTGAAACGTCATTAAGGCACGCAATTATTCCTGAGTGTTCAGTAATAAACAGCAGCGTTGAATGTATGTCGGTTCGTTTACAGAAATTAATAGTTGTAGTAATATATCGACCACCAATGGGCAACAATATAGACTTTTTTGAGTATTTAGAGCGTATGCTTTCTTTTCTATGTCGATTTTCGATGCCTTTTGTAATAGAGGAGGACGTTAACATAGATGTGTTATCGAGTAACACTGCAGCTAAAAAGTTATTGAAATCATACACTCCTTTGCATGCACCAATCTTATCACGGAAGCCACAAGATTAACAGAAAAAAGTGCAACTTCACTCGACATATGTGTAACAAACATTCATACTGCTAATGGCGGACGTAAGCGACCATTTACCAATTTTTTGTTTACTGCCAAATATGCAAGTCAACGCCAAACCACAGTGGAAGCCTTATCTCGCAGAATTAGTGCTGCAGGCTTGGAAGTGTTTCGCTCACATATTCATTCAGTCGATTGTACATGCGTGTTTGAGAAAAGAAATTCGAATGCAGCATACGAGGCATTTTTCGAAAAACTTAGACTATGTTATAATCAAGCATTTCCAATGACCTTGCGAAAACCAAAACCCAAACGTGCAAGGAAGCCGTTGATTGATGAAAAGCTATTGAAAATGATTAAAACAAAAAATAAAATATACCTTACATTTGTTCGGTCATGGAACTTGGAGGCGTCAGAGTTTAAAAAATACTGAAATAGGTAGAACACCGACTTAAAGCGTGCGAGGGAAACATATTATGAAAAGTTATTTACGAAAATAAAAAATGACTCTAGGAAGGTGTGGGACGAGGTTAAGAATCTAATGTCAGAGAAAAAACAGCCACCACCACTATGTTTTCATACTAATGCAGGTACCTTATCTGATAGTGACGCAGCGAATAAGATGAATGATTACTTTGTCACCAGTGCAGAATATAAAAACGATAGCAACATAGCTCCCTGTGTTACATTAAAAGAGTGTGGGCTTATAAACTCCGTGTCCCTATCCCCAGTGACATCAGAGGAAGTAATACAATTCATAAACCAGATTAAAAATAACGTAGCTGCTGGCTTTGATGAGATCAAGGCAACTCCGCTAAATTACGTAGCTGATATTAAAGCTCCAATAATTGTTTATATATTAAATAGAATGTTCGAAACTGGTATTTTCCCAGACAGCCTAAAAATAGCGAGAGTGTGCCCAGTCTTTAAGGGTGGTGATAAACGGCTATTCACAAACTACAGGCCTATATCCGTTCTTCCTGTTTTATCTAAAGTATTTGAGAATGCAATAAACGTACACTTGTACAAATTTTTTGACAAGTACAATGTGATCATTGAGGCTTAGTATGGTTTTCAAAAAAATAAATCTTGTGAAGCAGCTTTGCTTAATATTAAACATGAATTAATCACAAACATCGAACATAGACTGTACTCACTAGGTTTGTTCATAGACTTTAGAAAGGTGTTTGATTCTGTATGCCATGAAGTACTTACGGCTAAAATTAGCAAGTATGGTGTACGTGGCGTGGTTCTTGAGTTAATGAAAAACTATCTAACAAAC